>DWNE01004269.1:0-15419 GCA_018249875.1 Cecropterus toxeus
ATGCACGATGTTGAGAAAACTCCGATAGCGTGATTCAGAATACGGTGACGTCATCTCTTGATGAGTAGCGGGAGATCGCCAACCTGGATTATCATGATAAGTGACCACTGCTGTCCATGGACATCTGTTATCAACCCCAGATATGATAAGTCCACTGAGATCGTCTATCGGTAAACTTGAGGATAGGGTTGCCAACCGTGCTATAATTTGTAGTATTTTACTATTATAATTCATTGCGTCCCATGTACAGTTGAAATTTTTTTTTTACGAAAGATTTCATAAGAATCGGATTACTGCTTTTCAAAATTGTCTCATTAACCATATTTTGACACATTCCCCTATATTTTATTCCACCACCAATTTCCGTTTAGTGCTAAAATAAAAACGTTTTAATTAGAATATTAGTCATAACCAAAACGATCAAATTATCCTTATTGATAAAGATTACTACATACATAATAAATATTGTATAAATACGTAGATAATTAATACATTTTGTAATTAAAGTAACTTAATAATAATTTCGATCAAAATATAATTGGGTTTCAAATAAATTTACTCAAGTAATAATTAATAATGTGTGTAGTTTTTGTAAAGAATACAAACACACGATGTCAGTGTCGCAGGCAGGTGGCTCAATTAGCCGTTCAAGTAATAGCCTAGCCTCTTTATTGAACGGCGACGTTCGACTACCTTCCTAAGTGCCGGTCCACACGGCGCGTTGCGTCAGCGTTGCGACGACGTAGCGCTGTCGCTGCGTCGTTTTACATACTAATAATCAAAGTGTACACACGATGCCCTGCGTCCACGCAGCGCATACGCGACTGAACTGTAGCACACGAGACGAAGCGGGCGGGGCGGGGCGTTACTATGTCGTAGTAACGCTGCGTTGGCGCAGCGCCCGTGTGGCCGGCTATGCGTCAAAACCTTTGCGTTACGACGACGCAACGTAACGCAACGCGCCGTGTGGACTGACTCTAATTTTCCTATTACTTTATACTGATTCAAAAATGTGAAGTTTACTTGTAAAAGCCAATATTTTTATGACAAAAATCTGATCACAAATAGTAAATACAAAGCATTTATTTATTAAACCAACTGTTAAATTAATTTCCAGTGCATAGTGATAAGTCGATGGTATATCTCAATAAATAAATAAAATAAATGGTCATGGTTTTCTATAACGGCCTATGCAGCCAGACAGCCAGTCCATTTTATGTTATATAGATGCTACGGCTGATTATAATTTAGGAAGTTATGGACTTTGTTTAAACGGCTAATTAAGTTAATTGGCTGCGACATTATTAAGTAAACCTATATCATACATTTTAATTATACATTTAGGAATAAATTTCCTTTATAGTATAATACACAACGAATTTTGTATAATTTGGCATAATACCTTCCTGTATAATGATCTCAATTAGATTACGGTTTTAACTAACATCCATATACATACGCAATCAACCTCACAAACAGGTTACCGCTGAGGACTAAGTTGGAATGCCTCATGTAATTCCACAGGATTACCCCTTAGGCTCGTAAGTAACTTTCTCATGCCCTTCAGACGAGAATATGGGGCCCTTACTGCTTTTATTTGGCAAGTATGCGTTACTAAGATGGAAAGAGTGTTCTGCCAACTTTAATAAAATATATATACAAGTCGACCAAGCTAACTAGACGAATGTCAAACGTGACGTCACTCGCAAAAATGAAAGTA
Source organism: Cecropterus toxeus (assembly GCA_018249875.1). Classification (NCBI taxonomy): domain Eukaryota; kingdom Metazoa; phylum Arthropoda; class Insecta; order Lepidoptera; family Hesperiidae; genus Cecropterus; species Cecropterus toxeus. The sequence goes on from DWNE01004269.1 coordinate 1,721, forward strand.
CTGATGACAAAAAAAATAGCAATAATGATTTTTTGTGAAATGTTGATTTCAATGAAATTTAAATTTTAATAAATTTCTGCCTTAACAAGTAATACTTAACGTTTTACGTTAACAATGTTTTTTTACATATTTAAGTTATCATTGTAACAGAAAGTAATGAGTACAACAAAGTAATTTTGCTTTTTTATTTAATTAATAGTAAATCATAATAGATTAGGGAGTTTAGGTGCGAACGTTACTAGGACGAGAGCGGGGCATGAGACGGGACCGGGGAGGGAGACCGCATTCCTCCTGATCGTCTAGTTAGCTTGGTCAAGTAGTATATCCCGGCTTTTCAATTTCTGCTTCTTTTACTGACTTCAGCGCATTAAATTGGACTTCGATTGCATATCTCATCGTATTGTTGTAATTAAGCTTTGTAATTGTGTAATAGGTGTATAATAATGTCGAAGCGCGGCCAAACATTGAATGGCGAGACCCGTGAACTTATCATTAAGCTACAGGAATATTTTGAACAAGAAAGGCAAAATGGTCGATCTCTGACCTATAAACAAGGTTCAAGAGCGTGTCTCCCAGGCATTTGGAGTCAGCACACGTACAATCGCAAATATCAATAAAGAAAAGTATGGACAAACGGGAATGGAAGAAAATGTTTTCTATCTACCAGCCCTTTAAAGTCCACTGCTGGACATAGGCCTCAACACACACAACAAGTTTCATTTAAAAAAAAACAAGAAACAATGTATTACAATAAATTTATTCAGTTTTAAGGAAATGTTTACGTGGAACAGCTTATCTTCAATTCGTACGCCCATTGTGGCGGCTGCGCTGAGAATCCACGCCTCTCCGCCTCGGGTTGAATGTCGTATGGGTGACGCATTACTTCCAACAGGAATCGAACCTGGAAGTAACAAACTTCTCTCATTATATTATCTTAGTACCAGTGGCGTAGCGAGGGGGGGCGGAGGGGAGGTCCGCCCCGGGCGGCACATTTAGAGGGGCGGCGAAAACAAATTTGGGGGACGGTAAAAACAGATTTGGCAACCTTGTTTTGTCATCAAGTTAGATATTATCTTTTTTTTAGTCAACTTAGATATTGTCGTTTTTTGGTTTTGGATTTAGTTGTCAAGTTAGATATTGTCGTTTTTTTTTTGGTCGTTAAAATTTGAATAATGTGTCGCGAGTTCAATTTCCGTCCCGGGCGGCGTAAGCCCATGCTACGCCACTGCTTAGTCTTATATTATCGTACTATAAACAAAATAGTATTGATAAATAGTAAAGAGATAATTTAAACACTTACTTTACGGTACTGGCAATGTTTATTTGGCAAATTTTTATAGTAAGGGAAGATAGCTAAGTGGTTTCCACTCTGACTTTGACCAGAACTAAAATTGATAGTTTCTCATGGATCCAGCTACTTATAGGGTTTTGTGTGGATGTCCATGTGCGTCATTGACTTTACATCAGGTGAAACGTATGCTCGATAGTCACTTATAAAAGAAACAGATACTCATTGTAGTTCGTCAACCCATGATTGTCTCACAGCTAGGTATCCTCCCAGAATGCCCGAGTTTTAGACCATAGTCCACCGCGTTGGCCAAGTGCGATTAAATTTAGACATTCAATCATTCAGAACTTTTTAGGGCACCGATGACCTTAAGACCTTTTTCAAGGAATTGAAATTTTATACCTTTCCAAAATCGTCCCTCTCAGCGTCCATAATAGCCTCGTGCAACAGCCAGTTCCGCGGGACGTACGCCGGATTCACGCCCAGCATACGCCGACGTCGCTCGTCTTCGAACACGCCCAGAGAACTCGCGTCCACTGTTCATAGAAAAAATATTGTCCATTGTTAAACTAAGACAGCGTAGGGATTTACTATTAATTTAAATAAAATTGTATTTAGACAAATAACGTTCGTGGTGTACACAGAGCAGAAGTGACAAAGAATAAAAAACAATATACCTAAGGCGAAATTCACCATACAAGTGTTCTTTTAACATCCATTTATTCCAAAGTAATCCTAATTTATCGAATAAATAATCGGACAATAAAATGATCTCACTAAGATCGTTGGAAAAGTAAAAAAGTAACGGATTTATCTCTTTGGATTAACTGGATACTAATTACATTTCCTTTGATCTCTGGAAAAATGAATCTCTTAACGATTGGGATTGTAGATTTTTTTGAATTATAGGATTTATTTAACTTATCGTTTTAAGTAGGTGTCTGATAAGTAAATTAAGGTTGACACTTTTTCTATAAAAAAAACATTTTGAAAATCAATCAACAAATCGGTACATACATAAAAAAAATACATACAGTCAAACATAGAACCACAGCCTTTTCAAAGTCGGTCAAAATATGAAACTTCAAAATATAACAAAATAATTGGTCCACATCGTTATCATATTATGTCTACTAATATATAAAAAATAGATGACGTGTGTCCGTTTGTTTCTCAATCACGCAAGAGCCACTGGTCCGATTTAGGCACATGAAATTTAGCCTGGATATAACTTATTTACGTGATCCACTTAAAAACTACTTTGATTTCGATTGATTTGATTTTATATTCTGAATCGAAGCACGAGCAATTCGGCTAGTCAGTTATAAAGAGTCAAGAATCAGACCAGCTTCTTTATCAAGCCGCTCCCGGTACTGATCGAGCCAGCAGCCCCACGACGCGTGCGAGGCCAGTCGCTTCAGGGACCACTTCTCTGCTAGCTTCGCCTCGCTCACCATCTCGCTGGGTTCCAGCTGTGAGACAAGCTTTAGATGTGGTAAAACTACATCTCGCTGGGTTCCAGCTGTGAAACAAGCTTTAAATGTGGTAAAACTACATCTTGCTGGGTTCCAGCTGTAAAATAAGCTTTAAATGTGGTAGAACTCCATCTCGTTGGGTTTCAGCTGTAAAACAAGCTATAAATGTCGTAGAACTAAATCTCGCTGGGTTCCAGCTGTAACGCAAGCTTTAAATGTCGCAGCTATGACACAAGATGTGTTGCATGTGGTAAGAAGAATAAATAGCGCTTAAAGAAGTGACTTCATTGCTCTTTAATTCCAGTTTCCAACATTAAAAACTACATACTTCAGCTAATTGCCTGAAGGTGGCGGTGAAGTCGGCCCCGGTCTGCTGCATCATGTCCAGCAGCTTCTCCACAAGCTGTTCGTCGCCCCAACGCTCCTCTTTCAAGCCAATCTTCATGAGGAATGTTTCCCTGAAGTGACAAACTACAAATTTATTTTTTAACAAACAATGCGCTCAGTTTCATCCGTTGGAAAGATGTAACAAAACTTTAAATTGTAATCGTAAGTAATCATATAATCATAAGTAAAAAAATGGATTTTAATTAAATAAAGACTCAATAGGCAACATTTACTGTTCATTATATTACATGCATAAAAAATAAGGTCTAAGTATATTACTTTTTTAAATTTGTTAAATTAAATTAAGTGATTCTAATTTTATTAGATTTCAGACACAAAAAGTATCTACGTTTATGACTTAAAAATATTGCTTATTCTTACAAAATTTTGTTCTTGCAGTATGTGTCCAAGGTTTTGAGGATGTGTGACATGTGGACCTGTTGTGAGGCACTGAGAAGAGGTTTCAGCGCGCTCGCCAGCTGTCCAATATTCCACACTACGACCTATGAACATGAGATTGAAACATGGGCATGCAGTCCACCTAATGGTAAGTAGTCACTGCCGCCCATGGACAACTGTAAGCAACTTCAAAAAGAATACAGGTTCTATTTGTAATTAATCACGAAAGCTTTGTTACTCCCTAGGACAAACATATTCGCCTCATATTAAAGTCAAGCGGTTACCACCGTTCCACCGCAACAACTGTTTTACGCTAGAAATAGGTGTCTGGTAGCACCATACGTTGGAAGCACCATACTTATATTATCCCCTAAAAAAATATTTGTATGCATACAAAATGTTAAGAAACCTTCGATAGCGTGATTCAGAACTCTATTTGCGCCATCTCTTGATCTGTTGCGGGAAGTCGCATCAACAAAATCCGGAAATGGTGAAAGGTTAGTAATATCTAATTACAAAGGTTCCTTTGCACTTTGAAATATTCCCGAAAACATTGTCACTGACACCACTGTAAACTTACATCAGGTTGTTTGGCCAAGGCATATCTTCCTTCACCATCACAGCAGTTCGCGACGAATCCACCGTCATACGAGTCAAGGAAACCGAACGGACCGTAGTCCAAGGTCAGGCCTAGAAGACTCATGTTGTCTGTGTTCAGGAGACCGTGCGTAAAGCCTACACCTGTGAAAAAGCCATCGGCAATCTTTTTCTGGATTGTTGCTCCAATCATATTAGAGGTAATAGTCATCGTCCACCTTTCCGTCCTACACCTGGACACAATTATCCTTTCAACATTACACCCCCTTAAAAAAAAAAACAAAAGAACTCGGGGTTGTAATTGTTTTTTCTTACTTTTGGTTACTATTGCTTACTGTGGCAGCGAATTCACTCGCGTTTAAAAACAATATTATAACATAACATGAAAATGTTTAAGATACGTTAATGGCCAACAATTATGACTAAATAACATTTTTTGACAGTAGTGATAGAGCCATACAATGGGTATGGTATTCACACCAATGGATTGACCGATCGCGTGCGTGTCTGCTTTATTTGTTCCGATCCACAAAACCACGATCGAAAGTCTGTCCATTATAATCCGATAATTATCGATCGCCAATAGACCGCTATCAGCAATAGTAATCTTTTAAAGTGTATCGATGTCCACTTAAACCATCTTTGATCGATTAGTGTTTTTACAATTTACGATCAACACGAATGATCGATCCTACAATCTATCGGTGACATCTATTGGTGCATGGACCCTTACCTAAATTACCTATAGTACTTATAACATTTATGACACTGCGTATAATGCTCTGTCTTAGTTCTTACTCACCATGCCATTTGGCTACTAGATCTAGGGTCCGGTGCGCTATTTCAGAGAACAATCTGATATACCGATTCTCATCAGTCAAGTGGATGTCAGGATAATACTCCTGAAATCATAAGATGAAAAGGAAGTTCTAAGACTTCTAAGCGCCCGATGGATCATACCTTCATTATAGATATTTTTAATGTATTATGTGATAAGTTGATGGGCATTTGCTGTTAAGTGATCACTACTGCTCTTGGGCATTGACAAAAAATAAACTTTAGTAAATCCCTGAATTTTTCTTTGTGCTTATGCTAAGAGAAGGTCTGGAATAAGTAGTCTGAAATATATCGTTATATTTTTTTTTCTCGTCTATATCATTGATGGGATCCAGACCCCTTAACCGCCCCACCTTATTATATATGTGCATGTCCGTACTACAATCTTGCTTATTATTTTAGCTCCGAACTAAGACCAACCGAGTATTTCAAACGGAGCGCAAACCTTAATAACAAAATCAGCCAGTTGCTTAAGGACAGGTAGCTCGCCGCTTCTGGATAGCACCTCCAATGATCCAAAACGAAAGAAGCTGGGTGCGAGCCGCAACAGCACGGCCGCCCTCTCCCGCCTCGGAGTCCCCGTGTAGTACACATCGCGGACCACCATTTCGTCACTCACTAGTGAGAACGAAAGGGACGGAACTTAAAAACTCAGAAAATTCAGTTTCTTTGAATATGAATTTTCTGAAATTTTTAAGAAAATTCTGATCAATCGTCTATCGAATCAAAGAATAACGGTTTTGTGCCAAGAAAGACAAACACAAACCTTACATTTCTTTTTTATAACTTTTAGAAACTACCCAAATTGCAAACAGTTTTGTTATTACCACAAATTACCACATTAGGTCTCTTTTCTTTTCACCCCGCAATATCGTGCCAACACATTTATACGCGATATGAAATAATAGCGTCAACCGAGCATGCAGTCCACTTGATAGCAAGTGGCCACTGCTACGGATGGATTCGTCAACCCATTATTGTCCCAATTTTGGGCACGGCTCTCCTCTCTGATTGAAAGATGTTTAGGCCATATGGTACATTAGGGACTTAGTGTTAAGCTCTAATTCTTCAGACCAGAGACACGGTCTGAAAAATGAGATAAGGGAAACAAACTTATGTCGTGCCTACCTACCGTGCTTCTACCTAAACTCAATTACAGGTGCGTTACCATTTATCAGGACTAACTTCTAACCGACATCTACAAACTCGTCATAAATCGGAGCAGAAGCTTGTATTTTAACCCATTAATTGTAAGAACTAACTTGGTTATAACTAGTGGAAAAAAAATGAAAATATTCTAAGTGATTCACATCATAACTAACCAACAACTCCACCAGCCCTGGTAGTAGGTACTCCAAGGTGGTAGCAAGCTTCACTGCCGATCATTTCTCTGATACACGCCCGGAGTACGGAGCGCCCGTCGTGGGTGCGGGAGTAGGGCGTCTGACCAGAACCCTTTAGCTGGATCTGCCATCTTTGTCCTAACCTATTTCACCATATTATGAAAGTACATATCACAGATAGAAAGTCAAGAGCCGTGACCAACGCTAACGTAATATAAAGTGATATCAAACTTTGCTTTAGTTGTTATATACTTATACATAAATCGTGCTAAAGGCGTATGATGGAACTTTAAAAAAACTATATAGATGTAGGGTACCTAGTAGATTAATCTACCACGAGTGCTTGACAACGATTTCTCCCCGCAACCTAATTTCCGCCGCGACCCCGAACTATGCAACTGGGTCGAAATATCAGTAAAAAACCCCGCATATATCATATTCATATTAAAACGTATCAATTATGCGATAATTTTAGTTTAAAACTATATCTGCCTTTGATAGATATATAGATGATCGATCAGTGCCTAAGGTGCCTATTAATTTATTATAAACATTGTGCTGAAAAGATTGTGGTATATTTAATTGTAATAACTTAATTACTTGTTAACGTATTCTCCGATTATATGGGCTCTCCCGTCACCCAATTGGCCAATCCACAAACCATATTGGTGGCCCCCGTATCTGAAAAAATATAACTGACAAAATGTAAGTTATAAAAAAAAGTAATAATAACGTACAAATAATTAAAGCGAAACATATTTTCTAGTTATTGAAATATGTCGTCATAGAACAATTCAACACCTATTAGTAAACCCAGAAAGAGGGTCACTCCTTCTAAAATGCAGCTATCTCGTGTACGTTCGCTGATCTCAAGCCCCCTAAACCAACTACGAATGCTCCATGTTATAAAAAAGTTAATAGGTACATTATACCTATGAGCAACAGGTAAAGCGCCATAAGGAAGTTTTCTTCCAGCAATGAACTCCACAAAATCTGCAGAATACATCATATCGGGATTCATGTCCAATATATTAGTTAGAGCTGCTTCAGACGCGCAAACTAAACGGACATTTCTTTCTAGCGGCCGTGGAGTCACCTAGGTTTAGTTTAAAACAGAAACAAGAATCCATGTTTACATTTTTTGTTACCGCTACTACTAAATGTATTAAAAATGTTGCTTAACCTGAGAACAATTAAAAATAACTGATATTAATCTGGATTTCTTACTTTTGTTTATGAATATAAATAATAAAATCGAAGAACCTCCTCCTTTTTCTGAAGTCATTTTTTTTGTGTTTGTTTGATACTGTTTGTTTAATGTGCAACATTAATTTAATACATAAACCAAATTTAATAAAATGTAAACTATTGATTTTGTTAATCTCTCTTACCTCAGAATAAACAACATTTTTAATATTCGACCGAATTTGGTCATGATTTTCATCTATTGGCAACAATATGTATTTCGGATATTGACTAAACCTCCACTCCATAAAGTTTTTCTTTAGCAAAGCAGATTCCCCGTCCATTTTCATAGTTAAAGTTAAATTACAATAAGTTTTATAAAAAACATATAAGTTTAAAATGCAAAATTTATAAGAACTATTGATTTAAATCTATACATTGACAATTTGTCCAAAAATATGAAACAGTTTATTTTATTTTATGCGTGCGTTAAAGTGCGTGCATACAAAGTACACATGCCAGAAGTGCAACTTTTTTGCAATTTTTTAGTCCAATCCTTGAATTTTAGTAGAATTAACTTAATTTTAGTTTGTCGTTTTATATATAATTTTTGATACTACCTGGTACATTTCGCTTCTTTCTATTTACGAAAGAAACGAAAACAACCGCCGATATATTTGGTGACCAACTTGTTTAAAGCGAAAGGAGTGCATAACAACATCTCTTTGAAATACCTATTATTTTAACTCCTGTGTAGTTATACTATTATACTCGTTATTTATAATATGTATCGCAAATATACCAGACATTTGCGATACATATTTTAAAATTCTATTTAAAAATGTAATGCTTCCGTCAAGGGTTTGAAATAGATAGACAAATGTATATTAATTTCAGTGAAAAGCAACCGCGAGCGGAACACAAATACAGTAGAACCTCGATAACTCAAATCTCCATAACTTAAAAACCTCTATAACTTCCAAAAATATATTTTTCCCTTCCCATCGGAGCCCAAAACCTCTATAACTTAAAATTCGCAACCTCTATAACTTAAATAAATAATCTCAGTTTTGGTCCTCGGCAACTTAAAAAAATGTTTCCATAACCTCTATAACATAAAAATTGTTGCTAATCAGGCATTTCGAAAGAATGTGCTCTCAGTATTGATCGCAAATGTTCGCTAGTTAAGTTGTTAACGTAAACAATTCATATTTCACCTATTTTTTTTCTTTTTAGAAATTCTTAAAAGCTTTATTTGCGGCGGTTGGCATTACGACAACAATTCATATTGATCATTTTTGATCACTCTCCTGAAAGCATCGCATTATCCACTGTGTGATTAGACTTCCTTAGGAGTTGCGGCTTAATTTGTAATAGACGAGAGTACATTATCAATCATCTTTAAAAAATAAGCTGAACTCTTAAATAACAAGAGTCAGGAGAAAGTATTCAATGTAAAAAACGAAAAATTAATAAGAAGGTAGGTTTATATATATAAATGTCTGTATTTTATTAAACCATTCCTTCTAACGCATTCAATTAAAATAGGAACTAGGTACATACCTACATACCTACCTCTACATTAACCCAACCTTTACATAGACCCTTGATAAGTTAAAACCTCTATAACTTAAAATATTTTGTGTTTCCCTTGGAATTTAGCTTATCGAGGTTCTACTGTATACCGAATATTTGTGTTCCGCTCGCACTTAGTTTAGAGCGGATATGCAGAATTTATTTATGCTCCATAGATATATTGCTCTAGTACATTGGTAATATATATTTTAAAATAGATTTTAAATTCCTACTACCATCTAACATGTGAAAGAGAGACGATAGGTATGAAAAGAAATCACTCGCACGTTAGTACCAACTCTATTTGCGTCCCGCTCTGACTTGTCTGTACACGTTTAGAGCGAGAGAGACGCAAAACTTGTTAAAAAAATCGTTTACCTCCTCCATAGTTATTTTGTCTCATTACAGTTGCAATTAATATTTAGGTTGAGTTTAATATTGAAAAATGTCCCACATTTTCTATTCGTAACACCCTCATACGCGCAAAGAAGTTTCACTTCAAAAATATTGTCTTAAAACTACTTTCTTTAAGATATCTTATAGACATAATTAGCTGAAAAGCAAGAAGCCAAGGCCCTGAAAGCAATCAAAATCTATGAGGTCTGTCAGTCAAATTGTCAAAATTATAGAGGTATAGCGCATAGAGTAACTTATAATAGCGTAAGCCGAAAAGAAATTTAATTTTAAGATATTTTAAAATTTTGTTTAACAAACTGTTTATCATTTACATTAAACATTCATGTTTAACTATTATGAGACCGTTTAAGAAACAATTTTAAATAATTTATGGTTCGGCATATAGGTTATAAGGGTACAATATAATTTTAAAGATTTAGCAATAGAGTAAACATGGTTTATACAGAAGAGTATTTAAAGGAAAAATTGACGAAGGAATTAGAGGCGGTGCATGTCGTAAGTACTATCATACTCCTAAATTATTGTTTTTGAGTTGTAAGTTTAGCCTTGGTATATTGTATTCAATAAGCTTTCCTATTTTTGACCAGCGTTTCTCAAACTATTATGCCATAGCCCGCTTATTTTAATTTACTCTCCTTCTTTTTAGATCCACAAAGCATATATAATGAGTATAATATATTTAAAAAAGAAAACATTGTTGAAATGCACCCTGCATGGTCCAGCGTTTCTTCAAGTTTATCATGCAATGGCCCTGTTTTTGTATCTTTCCCCAAAAGTTATTTTAACTCTCGTTCTTGCACATAGGGAAATAAAATAAACAAACTTTATTGAACTGTTTTTCAAAAGCCATAAATTCTAATAATTTGGAGTGTTATCAATGACATACAGGATTCTGGTCTTAAAATAAGAAATAAATAAACTTTCTTAATTTTGTTTTAAATATCTATATTATTTGTTCCAGGAGGTGACTGATGAGAGTGATGGATGCGGAGGAAAATTCTCAGCTCTCATAGTCTCAGATAAGTTTCAAGGAAAGCCATTATTGGCCCGACACAGGTCAGACTTTTTATTAGTAACTAACTGACCTGACAGACTTTGTCCAGTCTTAACTATGAATTTTGGATTCAAATTTAAGGCTGACTGTTGTCAAACACCATGAGGTTTAGTTTAGTTGATTTTTAGGGTTCCGTAGCCAAATGGCAAATACCCTTATAGATTTGTCATGTCTGACCTTATGTCACAGCCACTTTATTGGGAAATAGAATTAGTTTTATTGAATATATCCAGTCATCTGGTGCTAATAAATTCCAGCCAAAGCCTTCCTTGATATATAATTATTCACACTCAAAGAGATTTATTCTAATTGGACCAGTATTTCAGACCAAAGGAGCTACTACTGCAGATTTGGTATAATGATTCCAAAAGAGAGCCGCAGATGGAATTAATTGGAGATTATCTATAGCATCAGTAGGATGGAATTCATTTGTTTCTTTTTTGCAGCCTAGGCTTTATCTTAACTTCAAGTTTGGCTAACTTGAAGCTTTTTCTAATAAAAATTAAATAGACTTGCATCAAATTAAAGCTTATTGGTATTATTTTCAGATTAGTAAACTCAGTGTTGCAGGAAGAACTGAAGACAATACATGCTTTTACACAAAAGACACTCACAGTGGACCGATGGAATGCACAAAAATAAACAAAGTTATATTAGACTAAGTAAATTATAATTTCCTTTCATACATTTAAATAAAAAATATAACGAAAATTTGAACTAACCTTTTTTATTTCTAGCCATAATATAAACCACTAAATAGTTGTGAGTGAGGTTATTAAGTACAAATTACAATTGTTTCCCAAAATACTTTTTCAATATCTTTTTCCTTGTCATTTATTTACAAACTTCAATTAGTGGCGCCGTCTGTCCGAAATGGAATGTAAATTTATTAAGCGCCATCTCTTGACAACTTTATAGTTAACATTTTATTTTGATATTTATAGACAGAAATAAAGCACACAACATTATGCTAAAAAAAAATATTTCAGAAGAATTTTCGCGCCTTGTGTAGATTTAAACAAATCTACATATAAAACAACGTCGGGAGTTGACCTAACAAATTCAATGCCACCTACACGCCCACGTGGCTAGCAACACGCCAGGCGTACTCTAGTGCTTTGTAAAATATTACGTCAGCATCAGAGAAGCATTCGTGTAATTTATAGCATAGCATAACATAGCGGCATTGAAAAATATTAGAGTAGCCGCTAGTGACTAATATTAGTGAACTGTTGATGATTCATGTTGAACGTCTTTAGTCGCCATCATTGAATAGGAGGTACTTTAACTTTACAGGACAGATTATCATCATAATCTCATCAGCCTTTTTTGTTGTGCCGGACATAGGTTTCTAGGAAGGTGTGGCTTAAAATGCGCTCTTCCACTGGGATGATACTACCACTCAACGCGTTCACTGCCCGCCGACTACCGCAGGTGCCCGCCGCCTAGTTACAGTGTTTGTAAAGTAATAAAACTCATACCGAGATGCCCCCGACACATCTGTGAGTTTTTTGAAGTACTTACTGTCTTATCTGTGATTTACTGCAAAGTTGTTCCCGACAATAGAATGGCATTTTTCGAGAACAATAGCGCAGGTTTATTCCCATTGGGTCTTCCCTTCGATCAAATATGTATGATCGAAGGGTCTTCCGTACATTCGACATAAAAATATTTAATATCGGGATTAGAAATAGTTATTACATATTTCGAAAGTTTAGATTTACGTCTTGAATTTTATAAAGCTTGTAGTATATATATAATAAAATACAACGAACTTGTAATAACGATATATATTTATTGAAAACGTCATCATCATCAATACGTATTTGAGCATTGTTGAATTTTTAAAGGCTTTGCCTTACGCATTTTTTTTTTCATCCCGTAAATACCGGAATGTTTTTGAATAGGTAAGCCAGTTTTTTTAGGTTATTTTCTCCTCTACAAAGACAATGAAAGGGGTACAAACAGATTCGCCCGATCATATCAATAATAATACAAATCATCAAAATAGAATACTAAGTACTCTGTATTGCCGAAATCCCTATAATAAAAGAGCCATAGACATGATCTATTTAATGAAGAATAAAACCACATCAACCATCATAAAATACGTTTAATACAAAAAGAAATCCAAAGGGGTTTAGTTTAAAAATCAATAGTACAGAGTATTTATCTTAACAACGCTTTTAAGATAATCAATTGCAATTCACAATATTAATGAAAACAATATCTTAGACAGAAAGGCAAGAAGCCAATGCCATAAAAGAATTAAATAAGGAACATCATACAATACAAACGACAATAAATATTTAACCAGCTCTTAAATTGGGTATTTTTTACCATACTCTGCATGCATCCATCGTATGTGAGTAGCGTAATAAAACCAGTAAATAATTTGAGGTAGATCGATAGGTAACATGTACAACATGAGTCTTCTAATTGGATATGTTTTACGTGTTAAACGTATTAAAAACACGCAGGGCTGTAGCCGTGCGTGTTTTTACAAATTTTACCGTCAGCAACACGCCAAGCGTACTCAAAGTAACTACTTTGTAAAATAGTCGTCGCCATCGTAGAAATAGTGAAAATCATAGTGGCATTGAATGTGTTAACGTATTTCAAGAGATATCTTCGTCTATAATGGCGGCATTTCTATTTACTTCGGCTGCTATTGTCGCTATTGCGAACTGGATTATTTATTGATATAGTTATTCCTATTTGCGGATTGCATTGTAGTCAACAAAATACGAAGGACTGAGGTTTTACATTCTCATAAAAATAATATAAATACGTTATGCAATTGATTATCTTAGCTGTTCACATCTATTCGAGACTAAACAGTAAAGAAAATAGTTAATGAGAAGACTAGTCTAGTAGGATGTGAGTTGTTCCACTATAATGAAATCAAACTACTTTTAAATAGGAATACAGAGTGCGATATTGTCTCAATTGGACTCCGAGAGTCGTATGAACGGGTAAGTACACGACATTTCAAATATTTTTGAAGTTATAAAAAGGCAACTGTCCTAAATATGACAAAATTGTTTAATTTTATTTTATTCCACACTAGCTGAACCCGCGGTTTCACCCGCGTTTAAAAAAAAAAGTAATGTGACATACATATAACCGAACGTTTTTTGAC
>DWNE01004270.1:0-15419 GCA_018249875.1 Cecropterus toxeus
AAGCAGGCCATTACAAAATATATGTTAGTTGAAATTCTCGTGCTTCTTTACAGAACTTGAAAATAGTGCAAAATTTCGAAATTAAAAGTATAATATGACCAGGTAAATAAGCCACCCAAAATGTAATTTAAATCGAACAACAATCGGATTGAGTAACAAACAGACACACATTATCTCATTTTTATATATTAGTATACGACAACTCATAAAAAGCAGTAGGTAATTGAATTTGTATAAAAACAGAAACCGGACTGCTTAAATACGATCAAGTGAGACCAATCGTTTTAAGCAGATGGGTTTTTTAATAATTTGACAATGTTACATTTGGACAATGTTGATGTTGATGTTGATAATGCCGTGGGGATAAGTTACGTTTCGAGTATGGACCTAAAAATATTTTATGATAATCTATGAGATCTATACATTAATACATTGATATAACTTAAAGTACAATAAATTGATGATACAAATATGATATAACAGGAAAAAGGTATCACTGAATACGATACGTTTCCGTTAAGTTTAATCGAAACGGACACCCTGTGTAACGCTTCATATTTGGATTTTCGGCTGGCAGACGATGAAGCGCGGGCGAATCACCGGAAAATTTCAACGGAAATATCCCAGCGTCACTCAACCGAAGAGTATTTTTCCATTCGAAACATATTTATATGCAAGTTCGGAACATATAATACTCTTAATTTATACATGCCTAGTATAAATAAAATGCTTTCTACGCTAATGGCCTTAGATAACCTGCGTCGTGGTTGCTATGGACCATGCACACGTCTAGGTCAAAACACTAATAATTATTTAGATGTTTGTCTAGAAACTGGTAATTTTTTTATAAATTAAATATCTGACAGGTTTTTTTATGATGTGAATGATTTTGATTAATTATATTAAGGTTGATGCTTCTGTGTTATTGTACAAATGGTTACATGTATCATGTATTATTAATAAAACACGTAAACGAAGCTGTTCTTATAAATCAGTGTAATGATTTATGATAATATCTATAGAAACAACGACATATGATAATAATAAGATGATTAATATTAAAAAGCTACTTTTGTTAGGCTACTTAAAATTTGTTCTTTGATAAATTGAGAAACACTGTCAGCCATTCTGAACGAGAACTTCGAATTATGAAACCGATTAATCGGTCGAGAGTTAAATTGTCCGCGAAATTAACGACTTCTCATAATTTCTCGCTGCGGTCAATTGAATTCTTAATTAATTTGATTAAAGTCATCTGTTACAACTATTCGGTTTGATAAAAACTACGGTGCTTGTTTGCTAAGCATCACTATGCTTCGCAAATGCAACGTTGTTGAAATAAATAAGATTTTCCTTTCAAGTGTTTAAAACACGAAACACGAAACACCTTTTACTGCATATATTTTGGACGTACGGTTAAAGAAATAATACGAAATATGTAGGTATGAAACCGCAACCACGTCGTAGTCCGTCGGGAGTTTTACGTTTAATTCTTTTTAGGGTTCCGTACCCAAAGGCTAAAAACGGACAGTGGCGTCATAGTAACAGGGTTGTTGTTACTATGGCGCCGGTGTCCGTCCATCCGTCTGTCCGTCTGTCTGTCACCAGGCTGTATCTCATGAACTATAATACCTGAACAGTTGAAATTTTCACAGATGACGTATTTCTCTTTTAAAAAACGGAACAAAAGTAAAAAAAATATTAAGGGCGTATCTATACGTCAAATATGTTTTTTTTGCTGTTTTTTTAAAATAATGGTACGGAACACTTGGTGCGCGAGTCAGACTCATACTTGGCCGGTTTTTTATAAACTGGAATAGCAAGTGAGTATGCAGTCCATTTCATGAATATCTGTTAACTATTCATAGAGCAGAGATTTTACTTGAAGTCAATTACAGATAATGCATCTGTGGCTTTAGAGGACTAAGATGATCGTTTCGTGAGGTGTTATGATGGTTCTTTCCCAGCCGAAATGTATTTCTACCACCTTGCAATTTTAAAAAAAATTGAGAAGAATGAGGTTTTCCATTTTAACACGATTGTTTTGTTCGCATCTATTATCTTGTATATTTAAAACTTGAATTAATATATATTGTACATTGTTATTTAAAAGTGCAACTTGGTTTGTGTTTGGTTTAAACTTTATTAGAAGACAGCAAAGGACAAATATCAACTGAGCCATGTACATTGATAACTTTGTGGCCCTACATTCGTTAAGTTGATTTTTACGGTTTTTCGTCGGCTTTATATCCATGTTCGTGTCATATTTTTTCATTAAATCATTTCTGCGATTTTATGTAGACATGAAATATTTACGCCCATGACTTGTGTCGCTCGCAGGCTGTGTGCTTAATAGATATAAGTGCAAGATTGAAATAAAATATGGTAAAAATCTTTTTCCATTCATTAGAACAAGATACTATAGTCTTAAAAATATCAAGTATGTACAAATACTCGATATTTTTATTGTATAGTTTAGTATAGTTATTGTATAGTATAGTCTATACACATGAACAAAATAAATTAATAAATAATTAACCACTTATTATCGTCTTGGTTAAATAAACACTAAAAATACCATTCAAGTACCTCTTAGTCATTTCTTATAATGTATGAGCGTTAACACTACCTAACTAACTTCAGGATGTATTTTTGATGAGATAGGTACAATATTTGCAGAACCATTAAAATGTGACGTACGTGGATTCTGTACACGGTTTTTGCAAAAATAATTAATAAATTACTCTGGTCTATGATCAGATTAAATTACAATGAAATCCTCCTTCGAATAAAATTACTATAACTATTAGGATTTTGGGCAAAAGGAGTACAGGCCGCCCTCCGACCAGGTGGACTAATGACCTGAAGAAGACGGCGGGCTACCGCTGATTCAGATAGCGCAGGACCGGTCGGAGTGGCGCAGATTAGTGGAGGCCTATGTCCAGCGGTGGACTTTAAAGGGCTGATAGATAGATAGATTAGGATTTTAACGCTAAACATGTTTCGCGATTTTTGCTATTATATGTACCTAAGTACAGTAGTATTTTTTCATTATTTGAAGTTTCAATTGTACAGAATAATACGTCTCCAAAATAGTACGGAGTATTGTTGTTTCCAGTGTGAAATCTTATAAATATCTATACAAATGACAAGTGTGTGTCTGTGTGTTTCTCAATCATAACTAGTCCGATTTGTATGAAATTTTGCATGAATGTAGTTTATTTAAAATGTCAGTCTATAGGCTATTTTTGATTTCGATATTTGTCACTATTTAGAGATGGCAACTATTTTAGTGACGTCACTACAGCCTTTGGTTTCGGACTTTCATAATTATTTCCATTTTTAAAAAGAGCAAACTTTTGATGATCGAGGTTAACATTTAGCGAGTAACACCTATTTTTTGTCACGTAGCGAAGCACGGGTACTTCAGCTAGTAAGCCTATGAATATTTGAACTGCAACATGTTTATCAAAATTACGTGAATTCACCGCTACATTTGTAAAATCTTGGAGCAGTATTCGATGAAAAAATATATACATACAGTTGAACATAGAACCACCTCCTTTTTCTTCTTGACGACCCGCGTGGCAGAGCGGTCACCATGCCGATCCAAAGTGCAGTGGGGCCCGGGTTCGATCCCCGGCCAGACAGAAATGTGAATGTTGAGTTTAGATTCTGTTCTGGGTCTGGATGTTTGTGTATTCGTCTTTGTGTGTCTATGACACCCACGACACAGGAGAAAATTCTAGTGTGGGGCTATGAGTGTAGAAAGCGTCTCCTATTCTATGTCCTAGGAGATTCTATGTTCCACTGTATATATCTTTTATGTACGTTTACTGATTTTTCCCCCATTTATGGACCGATTTTCAAAATTCTTTTTATTTGATAAAATAGGTACCTATGTTACCACTCCTGTGTTACCAAGTTAAGATTTGATGAATGTATTGTCTTAAATTGTATCTTGAGTATTGTCCCTTACTATTCCATCATTTAACTATAATATGAAAATAGATTCCCTCCTTGTGACGCAGTCGGGGAAAAAGCTAAACCAAAAATAAGCTAAATTCACAATTTTTTACTTCTAAGATACATACATTTTCTAGACGTTACAATACCTATAATAATTAATTATTAAGTTTTTTTACTAGTTTTTCTAAGAATTCTGAATGACGTCAATGCCTTTAGTGATTAATGATTAAAGTGCGATTTAATATACTAAGTGCGGACTTGAGTCATAAATTTTGTAAAGTAACATGTAATCTACTCGAATTAATGTTTATTTTTTACTCATTTATTTCCACATTTATTAGATTCTGCTTTAATTGATCAATTTATCAATTGATACTATCAAATGGGCCGACTATTGAGACATAATTAGAGACAAGAAAAAATACTAGTAATAAATCACATTTTTTAAAAGTAACAATTTGACCGTGTAAATAAGTTAAATATTGCGCAGCGTTAAATGAAAGGCGCTGTTCTTTAAGACTGATATATCAAGTATCAACAATATCTAACTATGTTTCATGAGTTAAAACAATCTAAACGGCAAACAACGAAGGTCACTGCGTGTGCTAATGACATAGACGGATAAACATTGGAAAAACCTTTCTGCCTAATGATAAATGATAAATTAGAAACTGAGTTAGATATTACTCATTTTGAAATTTTAGTCGTCGAAAAAACAAGGCAAAATCTAAATTGACGAAAAGAAAAGGTCGCTGAAACTTAATGGAAATGTGCCTCCCCCTAAATGTGCCGTCCGAGAGCACAACTTTAGTTTCGAGGTTTTTTCTATATACATAAAATACCAATTAAACTTCGTCCTAGAAAGATATTAGAGTCACTTATGGTCATGTGTTATACCTTTTCAGAATCCCTATTAAATCCGCCAAAACTTGTAATACAGGGTCACTTTTCGATAGAGGATTTTTTTTTCACAGTAGGTTCCGAAGTAAATAAAAAGTTATGTTTTGAGAAAATATGTTTTCGTAAAACTTAATATTATTTTTAATTCACCCAATAAACAACCATAAACTGCATGTCTAACGCAAGTACTCATTAGTACCAATCTAGTGACAAGTGTGAAAAAGATACAGGATGTAGAATTTTTAGAATTTTAATAAGAATTAGTAAAAAAAGTAAACTTTCTCATAAAAACACAAAATAAATTATAACTCTGCAGGCGTTGAGCTTATGGACCTCCCGTAGAACAATTTTTTGCTGCTGATGACCCCATCTAACCCCTACTTGCGTTTGATCCACGACTTTTTGGCCACCCTGTATATCTCGATAGATCTAGATACGTCTAGTCAAGGATCGAACCCGCAACCCCCTGTGTATCAGACTAGTATGGTTATCGCTGTGTCACGCGTGTCATCTTATTTACAAGACATACATTTATTTATTTTTCGTAAGACTTTACGTAAAATCACTTACAGATACATTACAATATTTTTTAACAAACAATATTAACCGATTATCGTAGTGTTATTATGTGAAGATTTAAGAATCACATAGTATGATGAAAATAAAAAGGACTTAGTGTAAATTGGTTTTGGGGAGTTTCTTCGCATTTAAGGGAGTTTCTTAAGGCGCATGGTTATTGAAGTGACGTAACATTTTTCTTTTTCCTTGTCTACAAAGGAATTGTTTCTTTTGATCTCACTATACAATATAGGTACTACGATATTGGGAGTTGTTTTAAGAAGTAACATGTCGAAATTTTGAATTCGATCCCATCCGCTCCCACTGCAAGAAGTAGCATCGAAATCGTTTTGATTTTTTTTATTAACGTGAAAAGCTCTGAAATCCTCAAATATTTTGGATAGAAGAGTACCTCTACCCTAACACTTAACTGGGTCTTTTCTAAGACCTTAATGAGTTTCCTTTTGAAGGAAATAATTTACTACGCCTTACGATCTTTGTTCAAGAATCGCGCAATGTACCGAAATGTAATTAATTTACATTTAAGCGAGCAAACGAGCGCCTTTATTGCTAGTTATAATTAAATCAGTTTGCATAAACCAAAAGACGAACCACGAAGAAATTGAATTTTGTGCTAGTCCTAAAAAAATGTAAGTGAAAATTTATTTTTGAGAGTAAATAACGGGTATCTTTACCCGACTCCGTCAGAATGAGTGTAAAGTTTTTACGCCGTTCAGCCCAAACGGCTTGACGGATTGTGACATGCGACATATCATCGGAGTTGTTTTAGTTTGCAGAGTGACATAGGCTATATTATTTTACAAATGGCGTCTTTAAATCGGAAAAACGGGGACGGAATTTTTATTATCACTACATACGGGTATCAAATGACAACTAGTAAATAAACCATGCATAGCATGAAACATAAAATGTAAGAATATTGTCTGAAGATACAAAGTAATATATATTTTATCTTAATTCCGGGCATAGGTCTTTGCCTACAATTGGGGCCTGGCATTGTGTTGTGTTGGTCGAATGCAATTTGACATAGGAAATTACGAGTTAGTTATAAGACTTAAAGCTTTCGACAAAGTTATCAACAGAATCTAATGATAGCATGCGGAATTAAAGGTTTAGCGTACCCTTAGTACCCACATATGTATAATATCTAACCCTTATGGGCACCCATCTAATATCCATCCGACCGATGCGATGTTGATTAATTCTGTAGATCGGTCGATGCTTGTAGATACGTACTAAAGCCGCGGAGATGTTTCCTCTTGAATACATTTAAATAGCCGTTATTTCCCTGTAATATGTATCTGGAATGCTCGTTTATTCAGACGATGTACTACTACTTCGAGATGCCATTAAAAACAGATCAGAGTAAGAGGTCTGTTTCGACAGGATAAATGATCGTAAAGATTTGTATGTGCCGTGTAGTTAGTAAGAAATGTAAAATGGATATTTTGTATTTGTTTTCTTAATAAATATTAAATTCTAGGTTTGGATGTCACAATATTTTTTCATTTTAAAGTTTTAATTATCTGGCCTTGCTTTTCTTATGATTGTTAGGGTCAAATCCTTCAAAATCGGAATTTTAATCTAAATAAATTATTTATGTATCTGTCTCGTCGTGTTGCAAATGTCTGGTGGTGACTACTTTTTGTCAGACTCCATCGCTAGGTACATTTATTTAAAAATAGCCATCACGGGACATGTGGCAGATGTGAGACATCATGTTCGTGCAAGTATTATGCATAAATGACAAGACTGCGACAGGAAGTAAATATATAGCATAATGGAAATAATGCCATCTACGAATAGTATCCCGCACTAAGTCGAACTAACGTCGCAGCCCGCTTAGTTTTGTTCGATACTTAATACTTCCGACAATGTAACAGATGGCGCTAAAATAAATAAATGCAAGCATCGCCACGCTCACAAGTAGGTTTACTTGCACTAATAGATGTTTCACATCAAACATCGGAGACATGTTTGATGTGAAACATCTATAGGTGCATGTTGCAATATCAGTATGCATTTTGTGTTCGGTTTGCTTAATCCGCTTACCTGATAGCAGCACATTCCATTAGCCAAGACATAGACTCTGTCGAAGAGAGAGAACAGCGAAGCCGAGGGTTGGTGGATGGTGCAGATTATTGTTCGGCCCTGACGTGAGAGAAGTCTGAGAAGTACCACCAACTGCCTGATTGACACCACGTCTAAACCCCTGAAATAGAAAGAAAAACGTTCTAAACAAAATAAACTTAAACTCAAAATTTATAATACCCTCAATTCCACACAAAAAGTGTTTATGACATTATAACAACTGAAGAACTTTTTAAAAACATTATTTTAAAACATCTACGAAGTGACCTTTCATACAAAGAAATACTAAATTAAAATTGCCTCCCGTTTAGGAGCTACGATATCAAAGTCAGACGTACAGATACACAATTTAAACTTGCAATACCCTTTTTGTGTCGGAGTTTAAAAAAGGGAATATTTAATTAAATTCTGTGTGGTTCGACTGCGGAGGGCGGTTATCCTTATTTCAGCCTTACAAAACTTTATTCGCTGTTGTTCCACAAAGTTAGCGCTAAAGCGACTTAGCTGTAACTTATAGCTTTGTTTTATAAATTAGGTAATTTATGAATAATTTGTACGTAAATATCACATTTTTACTAAAATACTTTTATCGCGATCAAATTGGATATTATGAGTAAGAAAATATAAAAGAAATAATCACAAATAATAAAATATAATAAATGTAATATCTAGCTACTTATACCATCTGGATGAATGGACATCTGTAATCATCCTCAGATAGGACCAGAGTCTTACCTGAGGTTACAGAAACCCCTAAGTACCCCTAAGTACACCGTCTAGACCAGAACATAACAGCATAACACTGCTGTTATTAGATGTGTCTCCAGAATCACACCACACAGAGAGTTATCACTATCACCTTCATAATATATATGTATATTTTTTATAAGAATGTAGTAACAAACGAGCATGCAACCATCATAATGGTAAGTGGTTACTGCCACCCATGGACACCTGTGAGCAACTTCATATAGAACAGGGGTTCAATCTGAAGGTACAGGTGCGTTGCTACTCCCGAGGTTTAAGATGGTCGCCTCATATATAAGTGAGCCGGCAACCACACCCTTACACCGAAACGAACTGCTTCACGCTAAAAATAGGTGTGGCGGTGGTACTTCCCCGGCCGAACTACATTGATTCTCCCACCTGGCAAATATTATAAAACATATATAGCAAGAAATGTGTGAAACAGTTTTAACGATGAAAATATTTCAAACTCATAATTACAGAAAATGAAATAAAGTAAAGAGAATAAAGATTAGGTAGGTACATTTAGATTCTTAAAAAGTAACATAAATGTTAAGTACATTTCTTCCAGTGTTTTAATGAAGAGTATTTTTTCAAAGTTTACGCAATTTCTAAAGAGACAAGGGCACGAATTATCCCTTTGTGTGTTCAAACAGAAGGTTCCATCTTTGTTATCAAATTTTAATGGGTCGACAACAACTTTGGCTAAACTTCATTCAAGTTTGCGAGCTTCGATGGGGTTTGTTCCAACCGATTGAATACAAAAGCGTCCCTTTGAGGAATGGAGATTTTATTTCTTTATTAGGTAAATACTACGCTATTATGATAGAAAAACAAATTGTTGCTATAGCTACTTCAATCCGCGGAAAAAAATAATGTTTTTCAATGTTTTTAATATCCGAAATTAAAGAGAACACGTTTTGTACTGGGGATTTATGTGTATTTATGTATGTATATTTTATCATTAGCTTCAGGGTAACAAAACCAGGTCTAGCAGTAAGAGAGTAATGACATTTTAATACTAAAATAAACCAATGAAACTATTTCAAATAGAAAGTGATAAAATAACATTCATTTTTTTATAAATACTTTAATAAGGTCATATTCGTTATTTCTACAGGAATCTATAATGTTTTGATAAATCGCATTTTACTTGGCACCCCCACGTTGTACTGCAAGGTGAGAGAACGAGTATGGTTCGACCAGGAAGGTACCACGGCCACACCTATTTCTAGCGTGAAGCAGTTCTTGAGATTCGGTGTAAGGGTGTGGTTGCCGGCTAACTGATATATGAGGCGACCATCTTAGTTCTCGGGAGTAGCAACGCATCTGTGATCAACTTCAGTTAGAACACCTTTTCTATATGAAGTTGCTTACAGATGTCCATGGACAGCAGTCTACCTGAGGACCGCTTATCATCAGGCGGACTGCATTTTCTTCTTCAGTATGATAAAAAAAACAAAATCCAGCAGATGGGCAGTATCGTCTTTCTATGTATGTATTCATCTAGTGCGGGCACTAACATGCCAGATGGGGTGATCATTGGCACAAAATCTTTATAAGGAGATGGTTATGTACAGTAGTGGACCTCAAACGGCTTATGGATAGAGGATTTAATTTGGGCAATATACAGGTCCTACAACTGTAATATCGTAGCAATTAATTTTTTTGTGAAATATCAGTTACTTTACCAATGTATTAAAATATGTTCTCTGCGTTTCAGCACACATTTTCTATTAAAATGCCAAGGCATTAGCGTGCCAGTCTTCAGCTGAAGTAATGAGAAAATGTCTTCCATAGTTTTGCAGGGCGGCTGATGCGCGAAACATGTTAAATTAAATTTCGTCAAAAATGGTTGATATTTTTGGAAATTCAGAAACGATGGCAAGAGTTGGACTGGTTAAGTTAAAATTTAATATAAGTCACTTAGATAATGCATATTGAAACCACCCTATTATTGTAAGCTAGCTATGCCCCGCCGATTTGCTCGCGTTTAAAATACGAAACATAACTTTAAATTAAAATAACTTTTAGAGTTGATCGATTTTGATATTTTTTTTTGATTTTGAATGATAGATTTAGATAAATTAAAAAATAATCTCGGGAAACTGTATTTTAAAGAAAGCTCAAGTGAAAGGTGGTAGAACCTGAACGGTTCAACTAAAGAGGTATCAGAATCATTGAATTACTGTTTCTAACGTGAGGCGTTCTATGCTTCTTGTTGGAAAAGTGTAGAAGTTGGTTGAGTTAAATACGAGTCCACGCTACGTCCACATCCACGTTCAACGCTGTATTTAACTTCAGATAGAACTTCTGGCCTATGTAGAATTAGTTATGGATGTACACGGTCAACTGCCATCAATCACTTATCATCAGGTGGACTGCATGCTCGTTCGCTGCATACATTTTATAAAAGAAAAAAAGTAGTATTTAATTTCTATTACGTTCACCAGAGTAGTAGAACCTGTGTAGTTCGACCGGGGAAGTACCACCGCCACATCACATTTCTAGCGTGAAGCAATTCTTCCATTACGATTTTATATGACGGTTTTGTTGCCGGCTCATATATGAGGCGACCATCTTAGTCCCTAGGAGTAGCAACGCATCTGTGATGCACCTCAGATAGAATCCCTGTTCTATATGAAGTTGCTTATAGATGTCCATGGGTGGTAGTAGCCACTTACCATCAGGTGGACTGCATGCTCGTTTGCTACTTCAGTCTGATAAAAAAATAATACGTATTATTAAACGTATCTTTATATTCCATAGTGCCATACGCTGTGGAACGTGATCTCTCAGGAGTTAGTCGAAACGTGGACCTGAAATCGCAATTACTCGACTACAATAAGAAGTAATTCGCTTAATCACCAGCCCCGTAACGGTTTATCGCTCATAAAACCTCGCCGTGTTCGGAAATTGAAACACGCTTGGACCAACTCTACTGTGTTGATTCAATTTTTAATGAGTTCCGATTTTATCTGAATTATATTTATTTTTAACCGACCAAAAAAGGAGGTTATCAATTCGGTATATTTTTTATGTATGTATACCGATTACTTCAACAATTGTAGACTGATTTCAAGTTATTTATTTTATTAGATATACTTGCAGTTTGGTCTCTTTGTCACCAAATCACGATCTGAAGATGGGAGGGAAGTTGAAGACTACTCTTCTAGGCACTCATATTGTACTGATGTCATTCAACAAAATATGTTCAAAAAATTCAACAAAATATAAATGTTGAGAATTAACTAGTGCCGAAAACGGCACTTAACATAATAGAGGGCGTAAATGAAAGCGTACTGAAAACTTAAATGATAGATTTGTGACACTAAATAAACAAAAAATATTTCATCAATTTTTCTCGGAAATTATTGGTTCCCGAGTTGGTCATTTTTGAGCGCGCAATGTATTGTGAACAGCGCGAGGTCGTTGACCGAACGTCGAATAGCTGATAGCGAATTCATTACATTATTTTAACCTATTGCTGGTTTTCGTGAAAATCAATATGAGTGTTTTTTCTTTAATATTCATGTTGCATTGTGCAATAGTATTGAAATACTACCAAATTCTGTAAAAAAAAATGCATAAAAAATTGAAAAAAACCGAGCGAAAGGCGATGTAAAATTTCAACGCCATAAGCACCACAATCGTGTCAGGAATCCATATTTTTAATATTCGGTACGCTGTCATTTACACCCTGTATATTTCGTTGGATGTACTAAACAAACATTTATATCGTTTCGTTTTTTTTGTTTTTTTTTTTTTTTTATTTATTTTCTATTAGTATTATAAAATAGCATTCGATCATTTGAACATTTCAATAATTTTCACATAAAATTGTGCCGCTACTTTTATTTCTTCAGCGCAAAAATGAGATGTTATACATTGAAGTATAAGTTTATACTTTATAATTATGTAGTCCATAATGCAACATTATAAAAAGATGTCGTTTACATTTTCTTCCAAGAGTAAGTGTGTAAACAAAATTGATTCAGGTACAAGGGGTCTAACAATAAGAAGTAATTCCTTTAATCACTCTACCCGTACATAATGGTTTATTAGTCGTAAACCCACGCCGTGTTCGGAAACTAAAACTGCCTGAACAACTTGATTTCCTGCTACCCTGGTCCTTCAATACGGAGATTGAATGGGAAACAAATTAATTTACGTGTACGTGGAATATTTTACCACCGAAGGGAAAAATATGGCTTTATCAATGGGATAAATCAATTAGGCCAGGTATTTCTCGTGGGAGTTCAATCGTTAAAACTCAAATACACAGACATACGAACTGGGTCAATTTTGTTGAGTTCCGCTATGTTTAATATGAAGTGGTCTGACAACTAAGGTTGCGTCTTCTGTAAGGACTATGTAAATCTAATTTTGGAAATCCAGTATCCTATACGATGTGGTTCATTTCCCAGTTTTCCTCTATTTCTAGGCGCCTTTTTTAAATTATATAGCCTATGTCACTTTTTAATTCTAATTATATACGTCATACGTCACAATATTAAGCCGTTTGGGCTGTAGCGCGTGCCAAAGAATATAAACATACATATATACATACATACATACGCTCGAAAAAACACTACCCTCTTTCTGACGCAGTCGGGTAAGTATGTGTGCATAATCCAAACTAATAATATAAACCAGTAGAGTTTGTTTGGTTGAACGCGCTAATCTCATGAACTACTAGTCCGAATAGAAAAAGTTTTTTTGTGTTGAATAGTAAATTTAACGTGAAAGGCTTTAGGCTCTATAACATCACGCTATATTTGTTTGTTTTTAATAGATTATTCTCTAATAACCGCGGGTGGAACTGTGTGGCACAGCTAGTGATATGTTTAACGAACATGCAATATCATCTAGTGACGCTTTAATTATTCACTAGGCATGCTTCCGTGTACAATTTAATCTGGTTACGCTACGTTACAACGTTAGTACGGGATTATGCAGGATGATTAGGATTATTCGCATATTCGCGATGTAATTATCTTGCAATTACTTGCACTACATGTGTGTAGTTGCCATTGAATTATTAAAGCGGGGCATGCAAAATTCTGAATTTTTAAACCTCAAACATTATTGTCAATTGAAAAATCACATTATTAGGTTTGCGTTTAAATAAATTGATTAAAATTACGCTTTTTCACGCGTTAGAAGTGGATATTAATGTATTTCTAGTAAGTTACGGGAATATTATTAAATCATGTTTTAGGATGGATATGCTAATGACTAATAAAAATACAATTGTATCGTATTAAGGAAGTAAAGTCGTCTAGTCAAAATGGCAAAAAACATAATTTGGCGGCGATTCCTTAAAATCAGACCACTACTTTTTATGATTAACCTTTGTAAGATGATTTTATCACTTGGGGCAGTAGGGGCAAAAGGCAAATAGGTAGTCTGTGTCCATAACAACTTCAAGTAGACAAGCTAGCTAGCCCCCCTGCTGGCAATTTACTCGACCATTCAAAGCGAAATAAAGCGCTGTTTGCGGTACAAATACGTAAAGGGATAACATTGCAGCGGACTTAGAATATCCAACAAATTGATGCTACACAAAGCAAAGGAAGTACAAAGCGAAGCAAAGTAAGTACCTATTACTGGGTTATGGCTTGACTGCGAGCTTTGAAGCTTATAGCTTCAACATTTCTTGCTGTTTAGGGTATTATGATTTATCTTTTATATCTTAGTTATAAATAAATAACGCTTTCATACTCATAGCCCTATAACGTGCGACGTGGGAGCTTTGGACACACACAAAGACGAATATAAAAACACCCAAACCTAGAACAGAAATCTAAATTCATCATTCAGATTTCTGTCCATCTAGCCGGCGATCGAATCCGGAATTCACAGCATGTGAAACCGGTACGGTGACCGCTCCGCCACGCGGGTCGTGAAAGACATTTTTAGAAAATTAAATGTGTTTGTGTCACAGGAATAATCGAAAAGATGAGTTGCTACTCATCTTCTCCATTGCGTCCCTTAGTCGCGTCATACGACATCCACGGGAAGATAGACTAGTGCGATTCAAGACCGACACCGGATGGTATATAAACATACGATGGTATAACGAGGCTTATTAGTTGTTGCGGTAAATTTTACGTGTAGCAAAGCATATACATAAATTCTGACCGTTCTCAATTATGATTAAAGTCATAATTGAGAACGGTCAGAATTTATTTATGTACATGTGTCATCATCAACCCCTTATTGTCCAACTGCTGGTCGCGGATAATCTCTCATAATGAGAGAGAACTCTCTGGTGTGCAGGTTTCCTTACGATGTTTTCCGTCAGCCTAAAGCAGTGATAAATAATTTATAATACAAACATTATTTAATGACATGACATAAATACACGAAATAAGTGCGACCAATGTAGCACCGCAGAAAACTGTAATGAATTTAAAAAGCAATGTTTAAAATTCATGTATTTCTCTAACAAACCGGCGAAGTGGTACGGAAGTGTAGTGAGAAATAAGCGAAATAAAACAATAAATTTCTTGCTTATTTTTTTGCAGTGCTCAACTGCTTATGTCTGGATCCGTATAAATTCGGTCTCGAGCGCTGAGCCGGGCGTGTCGCAAAGCGGCTTACATCCATACATTCCTCTTTGTACAAGTTTATTTCATTTGTACGTTTTTTCTTTCATCTTCCTAAATTATTCATTGAAGATTTTTGTACAAAAAGTATGTAACATGCCTTTTTAAACTTAACGCATTCCCCCACTCATCCTTTAAGTACGAAACACGACATGACGAAATCGAACGTAAAAAAAATCTAATATCAACTTTAAAATAATCCTAAATAAAATGTAGACAGATTAATCATAGTTACATTTATTTTTTAGATAAGTCGACTAAGTATAATTTAAATATAAATTACATATCACAAAAAAAACATTATCATACAAAATAAAATAAAAAACTTATATTTATGATAAATGTTTTTGAATGTAAATATATATAATAAATCAGTGAAGTTTTTTTTGCTATGAAAATTACCGTGAGAATAATAAAAAAAAAATAACTTTTATATGAGGCGACTATCTCAGTCCTCGGGAGTAGCAACGCATCTGTGGTCGACTTCAGATAGAACCCCTGTTCTATATGAAGTTGCTTACA
>DWNE01004271.1:0-15418 GCA_018249875.1 Cecropterus toxeus
CCAGACCCAGAACAGAAATCTAAACTCATCATTCATATTTCTGTCTGGCCGGGAATCGAACCTGGGACCCATTGCGCATCAGCCCGGTATGGTGACCGCTCGACCACGCGGGTCGTCAATTATGATTATGTGCTGTTCTAAAACCTTATAACCTACCTGTTCATAATAATCACGATGTATTTGCGTAGCTTGACATCTTTAGTATACCACACACTTCCATAAGCTGCCTCGCATATACCAAAACTCTGAAATTATTTACACAAAAATAATAAAAAAATACATATTTCATTCTGTTGGAAATATTGGTTAGAAGTTCAACTTCTGCCGAAAACAGATAGGAACTAAAAAAAAATGTAAATGGGTTTTATTATCGTTTGTTTAAGCGTTTAAGCAGTATGCACTCCATTTGATGGTAAGTGAAGGCTGTGAAGCATGAGCTCTACCAGGAGTTAATAAATTAATGCGTTGCCTTTCATGCGGACTAAGATAGTCAACTCGAATTTAGGTCAGCCGGCATGGATGCCGACTGACCCGAATAAAGTATAATCCTTCAAAATAAACGTATGTATGTACTACTTTACGCTAGAAATAATTATGATAGTAGTACCTCTCCGATCAAATCACTGATTCTTACTTTGAGAATTCTTTAATTTACGACTCGCGTAGCCGAGCGGTCACCATACCGGTCTGATGTGCAGTCGGTCCCGGGTTCGATTCCCGGCCAGACAGAAATATGGATGATGAAATTAGATTTCTGTTCTAGGTCTGGGTGTTTGTGTATTCATCTTTGTGTGTCCATGGCGCCCACGACACAGGAGAAAATCCTAGTGTGGGGCTATGAGTGTAGAAAGCGTGAATGAACAGAGGATTAAGACAACACTCGCACCGTATCAGCTAAAAGCTGTCCCGGCCAGCAAAGATTCCAAATGGCTAGCATGATACCAGCCACAGCTGTCAAATTCTTCAATAGCATTCCATCTGCGATCTAAAATCATAAAAATAGTATAGTTACTTAGTAAATACATTACATATGAATGAAAATATAGGCATTTCAGTGGGAGATTACTAATGACATAAAATGTTTAAAATTTGGGAGTTACGAACCACTGTGAGGAAACCGAAACAGCAAATAACAACTGATGAGAATGAAACTTGCACAAATATCAGCAATCCGAAAATATTATTTAGTTCATCTGCTTGCCTGAAATAGAACAAAATATACGAGTAACTTGTGATGTTTTCATGCTACAGTATTTTTAATTTTTCATATATCGAAAATGAAAATGAAAAATAAAGATATAAAACACTCTTTATTAAATTCTTTCTGGCAACGCTATATAGTGTATATTTACAGGTAATATTTCTATAGCGTGTTTTATTTATTATTTAAATTCCAACAGCAGTTTACACGACACATTTTATAATATTTTCAATACTTATGCTTTTTATTGGTCGTTTCATAACGATACCTTGTCAAAATGTTTATATTTATTTTCGAAAATTTATTTGAGTCCCGTGCATGGTGTACTTGACAAGAAAGCTTCATAAAGCCCCGATTATAGTCCCTTATTGTCGCGGGAGGCCAGCGTGGAGGAGTCTTAAAGGATCCAGAGAAAATTGGAAGTGATGAAGCTGTTTGGAGGATGATGGCTGATTTATTTTTAGCCATTATTCGTCGACTTATTTTAATGAAAGATGGTCGCTACAGGATAATTTTCATTTTTTTCCCTGACCTATTTCCAAAAACCGGAAATTAGGTGTCGAGGCGCTAGATAATAATTTATTCTAAAGTGGCGTTCCTGACGAAATTCGCTTGAGAACCTCTGTTTAAGAATATTAAAAAAGTTATATTTTATTTGCTAACTTAATTTCTTTTTCGTAGTTTTCTTACCTAAGCAGTTTTTGATGTCTTACAACAACAGATTTAATTTCTTTTAAACTTTCTTCGGCATTTACGTCATAATTAGCTACAGCATCCTCAATGTCTCCTTGAAGTAACTGCAGGAGTGTACTTAAATTAAACGTTAGAGCCACGAGTAGAAAATCACATGAAACATACAGAGCCATATGTATAATGACACCTGAAATAGAAAGGGGAAAATAAACATGAATTTAGTAGATCGTAGGAAAAATTGATAAATAGTGTATTATATTACAAGATATAATTTTTAAATATTTTCAAATTTATTACCAATGTCTAATACTTAATCTTAACTTTGGAAAAGTGTTCTATTCCAAGATTGGTAATTCTGATGAGGTGAAAATATGACTTTTAAATTTAATCGCATTTATATGCGAAAATAAACTTAGAAAAACTTAAGAAAAAATGAAGTATTACTTACTAGACACAAATACGTAGAAATAAGCTAGGGTATATTGAAAGTGCGACTGTAGCCAGCACAAGAAATATAACTGAAGTGGAAATAAGTACTTAAAATCTTCAGGGTCTTTGTTAATATCGTATATTGTAATTAAAAGTGGTGCCGCTTCAAAAATGCTCACGGATACCACCGCACATGTGTAGAACACTGTAATATAAATAAACAATAAAATATTTAAAAAAATAACAACGTTTTCAGTAACGTCATTTAATTTTTGCAGTCCTTTCTTTTGATACCCACATGATGAGGGTACTTACAAAAATATTGACCCGCCATTTTGGTACGTCTGCCATATTGGATTTAAAATGAAATCAATGACCTAATTATGCGATTTGATCCAAATCATAATTATATTTGGATCAAAAAAGATCTTGAAGAAATATAATATATAGTATTAATAAGTTAGTGATAACAGTATTTTTTACTTTTAACAATTTTATCCGTCTGTTTGTCTCTGTGTTTGCAATTGAATGAAACCATAACTACAATTTAATTGAAAGAATTAATGTATTTGTAAAATCACGGGGAAATATTTAGTATTTATTTCATTAAAAGTCATTCTATCCACAGTTGTTAGAGTTTCAAGCCAGAAGTAAGTGTCCTAACATTGTTTTACGAGGTCTGTGCTTCTAATTAGACTTAGTGTAGTTAATTATTTCAAAAATATCACACAAAAAATATTTTATGAGCTTTTAAAGATAGAAAAGTTATCTTAAATTCATAAACATAAATAGTCGAAGATCGGTTTTACGAGTTTGCGAAAATACTTTTCTATATGGCAATTCAATATAGGTAGAATATTATATATTATAAAATAGTTTCATATTCTAACTCATTTAGCAAAATTTAATTGCTTAAGATGATACATAAAATATATTTCATGGAGGTTTTAAATGTCGTTTACCATCATCTGTTATCTTCAAACGCCTCAACCATTTTGAAAATGTTTTCTTCTTTTCAACGGGCAGTTGAGTTGGCCATATTTCTGCTACCCTCTTTATAACGTCTCTAATTTCGTCACTTTTAAAATAAACTACTAACATTTTAACCGCATCTACAAAATTTGAATTACATCGTATTAAAAAAAGATATGGTTTCCAGAAAGCATTTCTTTTTAAGATTAAATAATTCTACGTAAAACTTTCATAACATATTTAAGAAAGAAGTACCGATCACGCGAGTATTGCAATGCAAAGACTACAAAGGTGCCTGTAAAAATAATGAGCCATTTAATTACATTTTAAACAATTTATGATCAGCAATGTACATATCAACGATTTTTAATGTTGATTAACTGTATTTGTTAAGGTTTATTTTTTATTAGGTTTATGACTCACCTTGCAGGACCATAAATGTACTGGGAACAGCGTTAGCAACTTCTAAAAATGTTGCTTCAGTTTTTTTACTCAAAGCTATATACAAAATTTGACCCACAATGATAGGTATAAAGGCGACATTGAAAATCAAAAACCTGCCATAGTTTTTAATGAAACTATTGTTGTTATCTTTAAATATATCCAAGCCGATAAATCTCAACATATTTATGTGACGAATAAGGGTATTTTTGAAATCAGGGGGGAGTCCTTGTATATCAGACATTTTTGTTAAGAAAAATGTCGATTAGAACTCTACTATTCATAGTAATTTTACTTCGTAGAGCATCGTCGTACTTATATATAGGAAAAAATATGTAATTCGTATGTATGGTCTACATAAAAGTTTGGAATTTTTATATTTTGTTATTTTTAAAGCTGTAAAAACAGATATATTTTGATGTGAAACCTAAGTACAAGCCTGTGTACAAGTCTGTTTACGGAGGCAAAAGTGCTACGCATATTTTCGCGAGTAATAGTGTAAAGTACTAGTGTATAGGTGGCAAATTTTGAAAAAATAATACGATTACCTTGTTTTCTAACACTCTGTGATCTATTTGTGATTTAAACTTGTATGTACATGCACAAAATAATTATTTTACATCACGTAGACTTTATGCTCGTTTACCGTTTCTGTTTAATAAATAAAAGGAGACACAATATTTTAATTATAATCACTCATTGTACATTATTCTTGCGTCACTTTGGAAATTTTACACAATGAAAATTGAAAAATGAAACGCAAAAAATGTAGTATGGACTCACTAAATTTCACAATACTTGTAATATTTTGAAGTAAGCCTTTAGTTCGAAAGATGGCTAACTAGTAATTTAGTTCTAGTAGTAACCAATATAATGAATAAGTAAAAATAAGCCTTAATAACTTAGTTCTAGTAGTAGTATCTATACTAGTAGCAGTGCAAAAAAATGGTAAAGATCGCCGTTTACGGCACTGTCTACTTATTAAACCCACTAACTAGGTCTTATTTAGAAAATAAAGTACCTACTACGAGAACAGGTAAAAAAATGATGAAATCTTTAGCGTAGGAGTCTCACTAGGTTACATTTTAGGTCCATTCTGGTTTTTAATATATTAAATCATCTTTCATATTTAATACAGGATTCAAAGAAGTTTGTACTGTATGCTGACGAAATAGGAGTTGAAACAAATGGGAACGTAGCACTTGACAAAATTCATAATTGAATAAGTGACAACAATCTTTTTTTAAATAATAAAATGACCAGATATGTCCTGTCTCATTCGAAAAAACTAACAATTTTTCAATGGCTAATCATAATTTTGCTAAAATAAATATAAACACCTTGATTAGGCATTTTTTCCCTTTTTTCATCGGGTTAGTTTATAAATACCTAATATAAGTTTAAAATAATATACTTCAAAAGTAACTTTTGCTATCAGTACTTACTACAAAATAATGAAGCAGAATTTATTAAAGATAAAATTTTCAATCCATGGGTAATTTTTGATGAACATTACCGACTGCTACTAAACATAATTACCGCTAGAGGCATTTTAAGTCAAGTATAATTTTATAATACCACGTGTATTACAAAATATAGAGAATTATGCAAATAATGGACTAGATAATTATATTCCTTTATACTTTTATTAGTGCTTTAGATTTTTGTATAATATTTTTATTAAAAAAAGAACTATTGTTTTTTTTTGTGTAATACTTGTATTTGAGTCGTAGGTGCCCTAACAAAAACGCGCACACCAATAAGAAGATCGGAAACTGTAATCTTTATTTGTTAATTAAATCTTATGACCTAGAGTTCGAACCTAACTTTAATTCTGCATGCGTAGGTATTTGCATATAACATTTATTATCGGTTATATACATGAAGTTATCTGTATACCCTGATTGAAAGTGTCCCATACGACATCTTTATCAAGACGCGCACGTTCTTATATTTTTATTGGAAATTATCATGGCGATCGTTTCAAAACTCAGTCATGAATTCGGGCTGAAAGATTGATAGCCAAACGTCACGCGGAATTTGGAATCTAAATAAATAGTTCTTAATAGGTGATCAGCAAATATTGATATTGCCGTGTTGGTATATCTACGTCAATATTTTCATTCATCATTTTGTCATACCAAGATAAATTATGTAAATTAAAGGCAATAAGTACTTATATACTGATCGGTAGGTGTTGCTAGCAGAAAATAGACAACTACAAAGGGAAAATTAAGTACAATTATAACAATTGAAATATATTTATTGAATTCGAGAAATAATACCCAGCGTATCCTAGATTGAACAAAACATAGTTTTAGTACGTTAAGTATGTAAAACACTACTCTAATATTTTAATATAATAATAAATGCAAATGGCTTTCATAGTGTTAGATATTAACTCGTGGATAATTTTCTTACCAGATTCGATCTCTTTCTATTGATTGCTTAAAAGTATTAAGAGCCAGGCCAGTATCTGGACCATATAGCTATTTAGGTTATTGATGCACCTCCTACCTACCTATCATTATCAAATAGGATAAATAATAAAACAACACATTTTTTTTTATTTGTAGTAATTATAATTATTTATAATACGAAATACGAATATGTATAGTCAGGGTTATTATGCAGAAAGCAGCAGTTTAAGACTACTATAATATAAAAAAAGGTAATATATTTGCAGTTTTTGCAATTTTCTACAAATCCAAATTTTGATACATTTGGTTAATCAGAGACAGGTAACTCCACGCCGTGCTTAATACCTGGAAGTAATTAAATTTGTACCCTCATTATTACTCTTATAAATATATCAGGATTTATTAGTTATTATTTAGGCATAGTGGTTTAACCTTTATTTATATGTCCATCCCATCATTTTACATTCTATTACCATTCCCCCAAATATTTTCGTACTTCAATAAATATTTACCTTAGAAAATTTGCCAATGTAAAATCAGAAAATCCTAAAGCGGTCAAGTAGCACGGTTTCTGTGCCCTGAAAAGTTTTAATAATTATGTTACTTGTCGGCAATTCAAAACCATTTATTAAAATTATAAGAGGTTTTACATTCGTGCTGTTCTACAAAGGATTCCAGAGTAGCCACTTAAAATGTATATTTATTTTATCTCTTTTGCTGTTTTGATTTAAATATATGTTATTTTAGTCCATGTTTGAAAGTTGGTTTATAAGAATTATATTTACTTATTTATTATTATAGTATATGTAAGAGAGATACTAGAACCAAAAAAATGCTAAAGTTGTAGCATAAAACATTCGGTCATCTTAATACTAGAACTTCATTACTGCCTAAGTTTATTCCCACAGGTTTTCACAATAAAATCTCACATTCATATCAGCTGGAAAGTGACGAAGTCCAAAAGGTAACATAATAATCACGATATATATATCTGAGCTTGCTGGATATAGGGCTCCCCTAAATGGTGCCACTCCAACCGGTCCTGTGCCTTCTGTATTCAACGGTTATCTACCGTCGTCTTCATTTCATCGGTCCACCTGGTCGGGGTGCGATTGTGTGTCCTTTTGCCTATAAGTGGTCGCCACTCGAGGACCTTTCTTTCCCATCGGTTTTATCGGTCTTTCGAGCAATGTGGTCGGCCCACTGCCACTTCAATTTTCTAATTTTGAAAGCTATGACTATGACAGGGTTGACTGGTCGAGAATGCCATCAGGCGTTAAGTTTCACCTATTGTAACTTTCGTTATACAGGTACAATTAATAAATAACTAAATGGTGATTACTAGAGAGAACAATTTTGAGAGATCGGCAAGGCTTGTATTGTTGCCAAAATTCCGTAGCTCAATGGCTCATAAAAGTGAGATATTATGGTTCCATAAGCTTTTAAGGCGGGAGGAACCACCTAACTTGTTGATCCGTTTGGATGACATTGACGTCCCAGTGCGCTTCAAAAAGCAATTCGAGCGGTTGATTCCCCGTATGCATAAAGTAGTAGATGCAATGCACGATTTGCTACCTAATCTTGAGGGATCGCTGGAAAGAGTTCGCACTTCTATACAGGAATCGTACGATCAATCACCCTCTACGGGACCTATTTGGCCTCAAAAAATGTCATCTGCCTAACGCTGTGGAGCCTAATGCTTAATGGCATACAGCGTCAGGTGGCATTAGCCTTGACTACAGACCTACTTTTGTGGTGGTTTGAAATGCTTAATTATTCGAGGAACAAACATAACAGACAACAGCTGTATTTAGGTACTTCTGATTCCTGATAAGTTTTTTCTGGCTGCTCGTTTTCGCTTTCCAACATTTGAAGTTCTCGGTTTCAGGTACCAGTAGTTAGAGGCTGTTTCTCTGTCTCTATCTTATTATAGCTTATTCGAAAAATCGTGTTTTTTATTAGTTATTGTATTAGTTGCTATCTTGTATTGAAGACATATTATACAAAATTGTAGCAAAAAATTGCTGTTAGTTTTGGTTTAGTTCTATTAGCTTGTACCAGATAATCGGTACGTACTCGGTAAGTACGTATCTACTCAGTTACGCGGTAAACATAGTTAGTACTTCGTCCACCTCTACGTAGGTACAATTACTTTGTATCATCTTAAAAAAGGTTTAATAAAACACCACATACTTAAGTAATTTATTGTAACTTTATTTGCGATTAAGATGTGATAATTTTATACTAAGTGAAATACGAATGTAGTAGGTTCTTGCAGTTTCTTCAAGTGTATCTATAATAATATTAAATTTTAAAATATTTCGAACTTTGCACAAAAATTCTATAATTCTAGATTTTGATACATTTGGTTGATCAGAGATAGATAAGACCACGCTGTGGTTAGTACCTGGAAGTATAATATATATTTAGTATATCACTCTCTCCGGCTAGCTTATATATAAGGCGACCAGCTTAGTCGTCGGGAGTAGCAACGCATCTGTGAAAGACTTTAGATAAAATACCTGTTCTTTATAAAATTGCTTACAGATGTCCATGGCCGGCAGTAATCACTTACTATCAGATGGACTATATGCTTGTTTGCCACTTCATTTAAAAAAATAACGTAAAGGTAGGTATGGGTAACTAACTAAATATATGTATACTTAGATACTTTGCTGTACCAGCAAAGGTTTCATATTCTCTTGTGAAAAGCTTTACCTACTATTACACGAAAGGAAATTTTGCCGCCCGGGGCAAGAGCCCCCTCTGACCCCCCCCCCCCCTCGCCCTCCCGCTCATGCTACGTCAGTGTTCTAAAGGGACTCCTTACTTACCTCGTATTATTTATTTATTACTATTATAAATTTTACTTAATAGACTGATTTACCTTAGAAAAATTTGCAATCGTAAGATAAGAAAATCCTAAAGCTGTCAAGTAGCATGGTTTCTGAGCCCTGAAACAACTTAAATACTTTGATTCAAATTGTTTTATTTCATTAAGTCGTAACCTAAATATTGTACAGTGATATGCAAGTTTTGTTTTGTGATATATATAGTTATATTAAAATTATATTAGGTATTTATATATTAAAACTTCCAAAGCGTCCTAAGTTCTATTGAGTGATATTTATGTTGTAACTCGTATATTGAAATTATGAGGACAACCTTACACCCTGCAATAGGTACACCAAAGATCGTAAAACTCAATTTATATTAGTGTCCAACCGAAGCTTTGTTTTAAGCCACCTTCGGCCAAAAAAAACAGTTTCGTCGAAACCTTCGTCTTCGTCTAAAATAGACCGAACTTTTTGCCGAAGCAAGCGCCAAAATTAACCAAACTGTAATTAATGCGCAGGGGTTCGCCGGTTGTAGTTGACATTTAAAGAATATCGAAATGTTATAGTTTTTGACAAGTTGCAAGGTATTTGCAATTAGCTGTTTGAAAGTGAAAGTGAAGTTGAAAGTGTTGATATACACTTAAAAGTAATTTGCTTACAATAATCTTATTTTATAATCGTTATACCTAATATTTACCTTTAGCCAATTTGGAAACGATTTTCGTATGGACACTCATTTAAGCAGTGAGCAGTTAAATAGATAAAATCAAACATAGATAAGTAGTGTTTGATTTTAGTTATTTAACTGCTGTCATTAAAAGCCGCAGGTATCACTTAAGTTTCTACATAAATCAAGAAAAAATATTTAAAGATAAGAAGCAGGTTATCTACCTTCGCATTATAATCAGGATATATTTTCTGATCTTAGCATCCTTAGTATACCATAAGGATCTGTAAGCAGTTTCACTTATGCCAAAACTCTGTAATCAACAATATATTATTAGTACGTAACAAGTTGAAAAGTTTTTCAAACTATTCATCATCTTTTTTACAAGTTTGATTAGAACTATGAAAACTTTTGACACATAAACAATAAATTAAATTGATTACCGTGTCAGCCAGAAGTTGTCCCGGCCAGAAAAGGTTCCAAATAGCAAACATCACATATGACACCGCCAATAAATTTTTGAATAGCATTGCATGATCGACCTAAAATTACAATACAATTCGTGAATTGGGTAGACAAAGGTTAGTTCGCTAAAAATGTAATATTTATTAAGATATATTTGCAATAAATTATTATTAGGAATGAAACGTTGGTGCAGGAAATAGTTTTATCGACTTTAATGTTAATATGACGATAATGAGATGATGAAACACAGTTTCATCTCTGGTTTAATATTGGTCCTTATTGCATCGTTTCATCTCATTACAATTAGATTGCACTGCAAGCTTGTTTGCTTTAAAATGACGGTAGGATAATTCAATTGAGTTTTAGGATTGTTATTCATGTAAAAATATACTAACCACAGTAATAAAACCAAACCAGCAAATTATAACTGACGAGCATGACAAGTACACAAAAATCTGAATTCCAAAAATATTGTTCAGTTCTTCAGCTAGCCTGAAATATTTTATGGAAATTACAGGTATATTCCGAAATTAATTTCTGACTCTAAAGGTATGAGATTAGGTATCGTATTATTTTGACGGAACCTTCGATCAAATATGCACATATTTGATCACGGGTAGGGCACGTCGATACCCTTTAAAATTTTTCGTTGTAGTTTTTGGTTAGGTTTGATTGTAAACCAAAACATGAACTACAGCTTTGAATATATTTTTATACTTATATTGACATAATACATTTCAAAAGCCTGTGAGGCTTTGAAGATATATACCTTAGTTACTGATGACGAAAAAGGAAATTATTTTGTAGAAGAACCTACTACCTACACTTATTTTTTAATACTTCTCTTAATTTTCCTACCACAGCAGCTTTTGATGCGATGCGACAAAAGATTTAATTTTATTTAAACTTTCTTCGTCGTTCTTATCGTAACTAGTAACAGCATCCTTCAGATCTTCTTCAAGTTGATGGAATAGAGTACTCACGACGTAAGTCAGTGCTATTAGCAAACAATCACAGGATACGTACAGGGCCATGTGAAGTAAAATACCTGTAATAATATGAGTAAAAACCAAAAAAAATATAATGATTGATTTGTTTTTAATAAGTGATATTCACGTCTTTTAATAATGGTTTAGAAACTCTATTATCGTTAAGAGAAGTAATATAAATTGGTTGGCTTATTAGGGGCCTAGTGTAGCTATCTCCTTCCTACTATTTTCTTTTCTTCTGTATGTGTCGTTTAAGCTTTTGTTAAAAACGATTTTAGGGTTTAGTACCCATAGGATAAAATAGGGATCCTATTTTTTTCGAATTTTCATTTTATTCCCCTACCTAATGCAGAATATATCATAAAAATACCTTCATCTTATCATTTTTTTTATCTAATTCAAAACTGGAGGGTAGGTAATATGCTGTGAAAGCTGGAATGACTGTAGCTGTTACATTTACTTACTTGTTGTACATAAATGGAGGAAGGCCAGGGCATATTGGTAGGGCGAACTAAGCCAGCGCGAAAAATAAGACTGGAGTGGAAACAGGTACTTTATATCTTCAGAACCTTTGACAATCTCGTGAATGGTTAACAATAGTGGCGCCGTGTCAAAAATAAACAATGACACTACTGCATAGGCAAAAATTACTACAAAATAATAATTATTATAAAAGATTTATCAGTGTTACTTATAAAACGGTTATAAGAATTTTCTACAATTCTTGATGAATATATGTTGTTAGTAGTCACAAATCACACCTGTGTCATATTTCTTTAAGCGCCGAAGCCAGATTTTCAGCGATTTAGTCTTCTTTTCGGATACAATTAGAGTGGGCCATATTTCTGCAATGCTCATAATAACTATTTTAAATCTATCCTGTTTGAAAAATATTGCCACCATTTTAACTGTATCTGAAAATTCAAAACGTCAGAACTTATAGTGACCTAGTGACTAGAAGAAACAAACTGTTCAGGAACATAATTTTAAGGCTCACCTACATCGTATCACACGGTGGGAATAAAAGGGTTTAACGTAAACTTTGCATTTTGTGACAAATAAAACTGTTGCATTTAGGGAGATTAAAGCGAACGGATTATTGAAGGGAAGTAACATTTATGTTTGCCCTTTTCTAGCACCATCTCGCCACTTTTAAATTCGATATACTAAAGACTAGTCGTTTGTAGTATTAAACTCAATTTGCAAAAAAAATGTGTTTGGATCCTTTCGGCCTTACTGTGTTACCACACATTTTAATGGAACCCCAATTCAAAGTTTCAGAATTCTAGCGCTAGCTAACTATTCGTAACGTAAATTAATAGATACAGTTTTATAACTGTATTAATTCAATAAACCAAACCTACGATATAGACCTACTAACTACTTATGTAGTTAGTAGGTCTGTGTAATTAATTATTATTCACAGACTCGTTAAAAATCAATAATACTTTTTAATCTGTCTATGAATAATAATTAATAAAAAAAGTTAAAGAAATGCCGGTTAGCTTTTAGCTAATTACTTGAATTAGCTAGTTAAGCTGCTAGCAAATCCGCTTAAATAGGCTAAGCCAGTGCTTAGTAGCTAATTTAGTAAGCTAACTTTTTAACCGACTTAGCATGCTAAATTGTACAGCCCTTGTAGTTAGGTACTTACCCTGTATACTAAGTAATGTAGTGGGCAGAGCGTTAGCGACTTCCAAGAATGTAGCTCCAGTTTTGTTACTCATAGTAACATACATGATCTGGCCAACAAGGGCTGGCACGAGCAATGCGTTAAAAATAAACAACCTCACATAATCTTTTACATAACTCTTATCACCTTCGTGATATATATCTAAACCTATAAAACGTAATATTTTTGTATAGCGAATGAAGGTTTTTAGAAAATCTGGGGGCAATTGTTTGATGTTCGACATTTTTTTTCACTAAGAAACACTTTGATTAACGGAGAGATAATAGGTGTATAACACAATTAGAGGCAGTATAAGTATTAAATCTAAATCATATATTCATTTATGTGTACAGTCCGCAGAATAAGCAATTGCTGATAACAAATTATTTCCTTATTTTCTATACATTTTAATCATATAATTTATATTACTCAGTATATATTGCTATACATCAATTAGCAAACCGTTCAGGTATTTCGTTGGATAATAAAGTTTCGATTATCTTAATATATTGGAGACATCTTGTCTTAGCAACTCAGCGACATTAGATGTTTTTTTTATTACTACTAATGGCCTGCCTTAACTTTCCCAAGGATCTTTTAGTCAGGCTAAATAAACCTAACCCAAGCAGGTATAGATGCAAATGGAGAACTTCGTTTGTTAAGTTAATAACATTCTTAGCATCATTTCCGAATTTTGTACAAACCTGGTGCCTTTGGAGTACCTCCGACAGCACCAAATTGCACAAGTAGTGCAGTTCGGTGCGTAAGTATACAATTAGTGTTGTGTCATGATATGGAACTTAAATAAGAAAAAAGAAATTAAAGTAAAGGTGGGAAGATTAATCTAGTGCTTCTCAACAGTTTCTCCTTAACACTTAAGTTTCGCCATTACCGCAACCCATGCAAATATAGCTAACTATATAGTTTATCCTACTTGAATATATTTATCCTGTCCTTCCCTTACAAATAAATCAAATTGAAATGTCCGTTTGTAACACCAAAATAACAATTTTACAAAACGCATATAATAAGATATTTAAAACTGAAAGCTAATTACAATTTTTTTTTCTCCTTCTGTTTGTAATGTTTACTCTGGTAATCTCTGAAATCGCTGGACCAAGTTTTTCAGATGTTTAACTGGTAGGTGGCTGATATTATACGCGTAAATTAAGTTGCTTGTATTTTAGAAATAGGGTATTCCGTATAATTTTTAAAATATAAGAATCCACGCGTACGGGGTCGCTGCTGCTGTCGAAAATTGTGGAAGATCTAAAACTTTGGTCATATTTAAGTATATAAAGTTATTTTTTTTTCAAATTTTATATACATTTCCACCTATTTTTACATTTTCATTATATTTTTGCATTTTCTAAGTCAGGCTTTTTCAATTCTCAGGGCACGGTTCCATTGATATGTTAACACATAATTTTTAACGTGTACTTCATAATATTACAAATCAGTACAATATGATTTACATAAAGTCCGGGACAAAAAAGTATAGCGAGAAATGTTCAAAAGAGTTGGGAAGCTGATTTTTATAAAAACTGGATTTGCACTGCTTATATTTTTAAAATCCATTTTCCTAATCGAGAATGGGATAAGTATATTTTGTTGCAAACGGTTTTACTCAAGGACAGCTTCGTTATAGGACAATAGTTGTATAACGCAATTATAGGTAGTGCAAATATTCAATCAAATTAAATATTCATTTGTATGTTACAATGTACGGTCCGCAGAAACAGTAGTTGAAAACTAATTATTTTGTTTTTACATTGAACAACATGTCTTGAAGATAAAACGAGTATGGTTTTATAAGGCAGGCATCACCACCATTATTTCTGTACTTCAAGCGTGAAGCAGATTTTGCGTTTCGATGAAAAAGTGTTTGTGCCGGTAGTAATGTATGAAACGACCATCTCAATCTTCAGGAGTGGTAAGTTCTTTACATTTGGCTCCATGGAAAACTCCAGATTCTATGTAGGTACTCATACTATTAGGTAAATTATTTTTTTTCCTGCTATCATGGGCGTATATAGGGGAGGGGGAGGGGTGTATGGGTACAAATCCCTTCGTTAGTATAGGCGAGAAGGGAACAGGGACGATA
Organism: Cecropterus toxeus; assembly: GCA_018249875.1. Taxonomy (NCBI): domain Eukaryota; kingdom Metazoa; phylum Arthropoda; class Insecta; order Lepidoptera; family Hesperiidae; genus Cecropterus; species Cecropterus toxeus. Next base: position 14,891 of record DWNE01004271.1, read on the forward strand.
CACACACTGGTTCCTTAAACAGGAAAGTGTTTTGAATTTTTTATCGAAAACCTTCGGAGTCTATTTATTCTGGACGCCCAACTCCTTTTAGAATAAGGTGCGAAAAACAGAAACAATATTAAGTTATAGCATTACACAAAAAAAGGTCGGCTACCTTTTTTGTGTGATGCCTTAACTTAACATTAAATAATAAGACTTAGAACATGAATGATTAATGACCTAGGACATACGTTACGGCCCTATGCAATTAAGATAATTGCCAGAGACATTTTACTAGCATGTCATTAAAAAATATAGTTCTAATAATTTACAAATAAAATTAAAAGATATTAATAATTCAAATTATTATATTTAAATTATATTGTTTTTACCTCATAAAACGCGGATCTGTTCGAAATAGTTGATTGAACGATGCGATCTTTTTAAAATGCGTGCACCGTTTTTAGAATTTTGATAGTAACATAATTATTGTACAGAAAAATGTCAGTTACATAGTAAAATGTTAGGAACTAACCCTCTTTATCGTAA
>DWNE01004272.1:0-15417 GCA_018249875.1 Cecropterus toxeus
TGTGTCCATGGCACCCACGACACAGGAGAAAATCCTAGTGTGGGGCTATGAGTGTAGAAAGCGTGTGTGTGTGTATTAATATAACTTAATTGTTACTTCCATTATGTTTTAATAAAATTTTATTACCTCTTGGAACGATGCATGTGTTGCGACGCGTATTGAATGTACTGATCAGTAAAATGGACAACATTCTTCGGTCGACACATTGGCTCGCTATAAACATACTAAAAAAATGTGTTTTACAGAAAGTAAAACACATTTTTTCCATCATGCGCTGCGCTTTTGTTTTATCGTATTTTTTTAAAGATTGAAGTAGGAAACGATCAGTCTGATTTCATGTGGTCACTATTATGCAATTCAACTCTTTTAGAACGAGGCTTTTACCTGAAGCCGATCACAGATTCGTCGATTCGTTCTAAGATGGTGGCCTCAACTCTGTCACTGCAGGGCTAAAACCATTTCACGCTATAAAAAATCAATACATATTACTAAGTCCGGTTCGACTCGAGTGTACCACCGGTGGTAATCGATGGTACGATTTTAGTAGTACTATACAACCCACGTGACGGTACGGATGCCATACCGGTCTTCTGGGAGTACAAGATGTGATGCACAGCCAGACTTTTCTAAATTATAAATGTAGACTTCTTTTCTGGGTCTGCTATTAGCTAGAAATAACGAAGTGCCAGCAAACAATTTGTTGTTTTTTATGTTTCCAGGCCCCCCCCCGCCGCTGCGAGTGCGGACACTGGTACAAATTGATCGAGAAGACTCCCCTCTAAGTCGTTTCTATTAGTATAAAAAAATTAGTAGTGAATGTAATGATAACTGCAATAAATGAACGCATCTAGCCTCGCACGGCGTTTCGTTTGGCTAATGGCATATTGATTTGATGCGTCCGCCGAACAACCCACGTTAATAAATCAATATTAAATAATTGTAAGCATATTTACCAGTGTTTCATTGTATTGTTACCCGATGTGCTGTTAATGGTTTTGTTTGTACAGATAATTTTGTGTAGATATTAAAGTCGTCGAAATCGCATGGGATTTCATTGTAGTTAAACCCTACGCCTATAGAATAAAATGTATAGATAAAATATTATTAAGGGCGCGTTTACGAACTATACTATAGTGAAATCAATAATTATATCGAATAAAATCTCGTTAGTAATTGTTACTTCTATTCACTTATTACTGCTAATCTGTAGCCAGGATTTTCAACCGAGACAGATTAAAGTGTTATAGAATATCTGCGTTTTTTTGATATATGTACTTCACTTTATACAAATTACAACATTATTTACATATATGTTTTTTTATACAGTAACATATTTAGCCACTGCCTAATATCATTCGGAATCCTACAAGCCCCTGTGTGCATTGTTATGAATTGTACACATTCATTGATGTCTTTTTGTATAATTTCGTGTAATTTGGTGCAACTTGCTATTAAAAGTGAAATTCAAGTAATATATCATTTTACAAAAGTGAACATGTATTTGGTGCAATATCATAATTTTATTATGAGTTATTGAAACATTATTGCATCAAATGTATGGCGGCACGGCAAAATGTGGAAAAACATTAATGATTTATGCATTTTATTTAGTTATTTTGGGGTGTTTGTAATTTAATCGCTTAAAAAGTAAAAATTAAAAAGCTTTTTATAACATTATATGATGGTGTAAACATTTTTAATCATTTACACTTAAATGCTGCCCTTATATACAAATATTCGTATAAGGTTTTGTATACTTTAGTTTCCTATATTATTTCCTATTAATCCTATATTGCGCATGTTTCAGAATACGTAGGTATTAAATGAAGATTTAAACTAAGACGTTATGTAAATTAAAATAATTTTATCCCCTACATGAATTTCGCAACGAAATATAATATTTTAAATCTAAAACTGGCGAATCACATTCTTGAAAACTTTAACCTTCAAATAAAAGTAAATAAAATTTCAATTTTCAATATTGGTAATAAATAATCAGATTTATACCACTGGTAATACCTAGAAATTCTAATGTCAAAGTCAATATTTTAAATGTCAACATAAATACACAAGTTTTCTGTCCATAGTGTTCATACGTTGATTCAAAAATGTATTCAATTATTTAAATAGTTATACATAATAAGAATAATATTAAAATAAGAAGAATTAACAGAACTATTTTTATCAATTGAAGCAGGACTGATATGTAAACTACCAACGGGACATTTCAACAATGCCGCGTAAGTACAAGTTCTTTTTATAATAAAAGAAAATGGTGAAAAATGAAAAGTGCCAAGGGCTAGTTAGGCAAGCGCAAGGCTTCAGTACACAATATCAATCTATTTTAAATAAAAGTGTTTTCTTTCATTCGATTTGAGATCTTTAGGGGAAGCCGGACAGCTGTCGATCCTTACTCGACTACATTGGAAGGTTTTTCGAGCCTATGTATGTCAATTTCTATAGACAATTTATATTTCTATATTTTCACCAGGTTGTAGAACCAATATAGTTCGACGGGGAAAGTACCACCGCCACACCTACTTCTAACGTGAAGCAGTTCTGGCGTTTCGGTGGGTGTGTTTGCCGGCTCGCTTATATATGAGGCGACCATCTTAGTCCTCGGGAGTAGCAACGCATCTGTGATCGACTTCAAATAGAACCTTACAAATGTCAATGAGCGGCAGTAACCACTTATCATCAGGTGGACTACATGCTCATTTGCTACTACATTTTTATAAAAAAGGGAACACCCTACAGCTTAAAAGGCTTAACGGTTTTTAAAATATAAGATGTGTTTCATAAACGGTTGTCAACATTTAACCACAAAGAATATTTTCCAAAGTAAGCTATAAAATATTGTATATGTATAAAACATACAGCATTTTATGGGCAAAACATAACACGTAGATAAAATATACTTAAAATAATTTATACTATCTTGCACTATTTTATTTTTATTGCTAGAAGTAAAAGTGGTATGCATCTATTAAAATTAATGTATAGATGCGTTCCATACTTTGAATGAATTTTTTGATTTTGGTGTTGAAGTTCAGTATTTTAATATTGCAATATTAATTCAATAGTGTATAGTATGCAGACTTGAACATAAAACTGTTTATTATAGAATGGTTGACAACCCTAACTTCATAGTGTTGTACAGTACAGTTGAAATATTCAAATCACTCATTTGAACCAGACCAAATCTAATAAATGTATATAACAAGTGATCCAACAAGTGTTGGATGGTGCTCTCTCATTATTTAACTTAGCGAGAAGTCCTTGTAAATGAACATTGCATGTTAATCTAAATCATTTGATCTGGTAATAATTATCACGTTATTAATTTTTAACAAAAAAATTGCAATTGCATTGCTTATATTGCAAAATTTATAATCATTACAAAATTATATATCAATTACTGCAAAATTCATTTATATTCAGTGCCTCTCGTGCTTCACAAAGTAGTCATAATTTAAAAAAATACTCAAAGGTGATTCTAGGGTTGCTGGCGGCACGAGTAAGAGCTCAAACTCTGCATCCAGGCAACCCAGGGAAGAACCTGTGGGGAGGTATCTGTTTGCATACCGTCGTACAGATCAGATGGTGCGGTGAGCTCAGCCGCTCATCTGGGATGAGCCTCATGAGGCAACGCAGTCAGAGGAGTCTGATTGTATTCCTTTGGAGATCCCAGAGTCCTCTCCGCCACGCCGAGGATAGTTGCAGGGGGGTTTTATTGTGGTAGAAATTCCACATAACCTGGCGTTGCTCCCACAGCATCTTACAGACCTACCTTACGGTACCTTTTAAAGATTTCCCCCTTAAGAAAAAAAAAGTACCCACGAGTCATGGAGTCTGTAAGTGATTACAAAATCAAATAAGCTCCCACTCACATACTTCGTGACACAATTCACGATGTTCCATACCCCACAGGTAAGTTGAGCTGAGCCACGATTTGGCGTATTACTCTACAACTTAACTTAGTTCAACTTAGTGAATCGTGAGCTGATCAGCAGCCAGGGGCGGATCTACCTATGGGCTTTTTGGGCTCCAGTCCAGGGCCCCGTGGATACAGGGGGCCCCTAGCTCCTGTTTAAAATAATAAGAGACGAATAGTAATTAAGGCCTTACATGTAACGAAAAAAAATACACTACATCACCATAGAGAAAAGGGCCCCCCCAGTAGTTTTAGCTCAGGGCCCCAGAAAATCACGATCCGCCCCTGTCAGCAGCAAATGCATACTCAATTTAGTTATCACGCCTAGAGATTTTGTTAGATTTGTCATATTCCACAGATTAGTTCATCTGCATTGCAAGCCAGTCCATAACTCTGGTTCAACAGCTTGACTCATGAGCTGATCTGCAGCAAATGCATTTCGGTTGAGTCACAATGCCCAGAGGTATTGGATTTGTCTCAATTGTCAATGTGATTTTATTTCATATAGCGCTTGCTTTTTATTTATTGATAAATGGGTAAATTATTGTATCATGACAATAAGTATATTCATTTTCATATTGAGTTTTAAATCACGATTCTAAAGAAGTTCCACTTCAATAAGTACTACAATATTTTTTCTTATGCTTCAGTTAATAAAGTTTGATTAGGTTTACGTTTTTATAACTACTTATTTAATTATCATTTTTCAAGTTTCAAGGTAATTGTCAGTTTGAAGATAACACAAATCCTTATTAATTTATTGTCTTTAAACAACTGTAATTGTTACAAATCTATCAGGTTACTTAGGTTTCATACTTTACAAATTGTTGTCTTCAGTGCAAAGGACCAATGTCGACTCTTCTTGAGAGTAGTGGGAGAATTGTTATTCATTGCCTTAACTTGTTTAAACTAATTGTGCCTTAACTAATTATTTTTTGCCACCTACTTATTTCCGACTAGGAGTTTTTGAAGAGTAGTATATGAACTTCTTTTTAACCGACTTCCAAAAAGGAGGACGTTCTCAATTCGTCTGTATTTTTTTTTTCGCCTACACATTTGCTTTTTGCTTCCCTAGCCACCTGGAACTTAGAGTGATCAGTCCTCTGGCTTTATTCCAGGATTATTTACAGTTACAGTAATTCTGAATTTTCAAAATAAAAATATAATGATGGAAGAAATAAAACTTTTCATGATTTATTTTATTTTCTATGTCATATCAAATACTATTTAAAATATTATTCGTTCAGTTTTTTCTGCTTTTTACTTTAGGCGGTAATTTCAGCTTCTATTTTATTTTGAACATGAATGTTTTTATTTATTTACTGTGTTTTAGAGTAAGATACTACTTAAAATATAATAATTATTGTATTCCGTAGTTTTTGTTTGGCTGCTTTTTTATTTCAGGTACTTTTTTTATCAGGTGCTCGTTTGTTTCTTAAATGTTTGTAATTATTAATTGTGTCGTAAATTAAGTTAGTACTCCAAATATACGGCATACCATTTATGGTCTGCTTTTTTATTTGAGATGGTAATTTCAGTTAGTTTTGTGTCTTGAACTTAAATGTTTTAAAGGATTTAGCGAGCATTTTAAAATCTGCCTCAAATATAATTCCTAATAAATAAATAAATAATTTCTTCAAATATATTTCGTATTTTTTTTGTCTGTGTTTTATTATGTCAGTTAGAAATTGGCCTTTTTTTTTTAACAGGAATATTTTTCTGATAAGCTGGTTTTGTTTGTAGGTACCGGACCATTCATTCACCAGGTGCACATCGCAGACGGCTTCGCCGATGACTGCGATGAGCTGGTGCACCGGTGTATGAAAGTGGAGAATCTGAACTACCAGGTGTTCTGTTCCATTTGGAAGCAGATGAACATGGGCTGTATTTATGAGTGAGTTGTAATAAATTTAAAGATAAATAAATGTAAGAATAAATCAATTTAAAATTAAATAAATGTAAACATAAATAATTTTAAAGATAAATAAATGTAAAGATAAATCAATTTAAAGATAAATAAATGTATAATTGTATGATAATTTAAAGATAATGGAAATTTTAGTGGTTAGATTCTAGTGGTACTACTGTTACGTCTATTTCTGCCTAAAAGAGACAGTGCTAAGCGCTGCTGTATTCTGGTTAGAAGGGTGTGGTAATAGAGACGTTTTTACATGAGGTGATCCAACTTAGGCCTTACTTTAGGCCTCAGCTATGGCAATGCATCTATAAGCGGTCGCAGCTGGGATTGAAATTCTATTTTTGGTTTAAAAGTCTAGTAAATATCCTTGGTAAAGGAGCATTCAATCCACCTGATGGTAAGTGCTCACTCATGGATCGTTTACAAATGCTTATAGTACATGGGTTCTGCCTGCAGTTCATCACAAGTGCATTTTTATCACAAATTTATTTGATAGGTTATTTTGAAGCAATATTTTATTTTGTTGTATTATGATATACAATAGTATAATTTATTTTACTCTCTCAGGGGAAGAATATTAGGTGCGGAGATAGCTGAGCTCTCCGAAGAGGTGATACACATAGCAAAGCATTATATGCTTAAGAATACCGACAATTTTGAGGTAAGCAATATGTTTTACCCTTGTTTTTTTGCCTAATAGTTTAGTAACTGTTTTGCACAATTAAATTACAATGTACAGAATACAGCATCGGACGTTTTTGCCCTGGCTTAATATGACGGATTTTGTGTGTGTGTAATCAGCTAATATCGCGACTATAAAATTACAAACTAAGTGGATTAAATTAAGTAACAAATGTTACTTTAATTTTAAACCCCAATCCCGCGTGGTCCAATCCAAAACCCGCGTGGTCGAGCCGTCACCACACCACCGGTCTAACGCGCAGTGGGTCCCGGGTTCGATTCCCGGTCAGAAATATGAATGATAAGTTTAGATTTCTGTTCTGGATCTGGGTGTTTGTGTATTCGTGTTTGTGTGTCCATGGCACCCACGACATGGAAGAAAATCCTAGTGTGGGGTTATGAGTGTAGAAAGCGTGTGTCTAAAAAAATCACACACCTCTCCAAAGTCAGTTTGGTGTTGAAAAGTCGACAAAATTACTTCACTCGTAAGTAACGCCCCCTACCATTTTATTTGTTTACCCACAGGAGTCAGTAGCCGGCCTTTTCATAGTATACGCTCTGCTGAACCTCCAACCGTACCCCGGCTTCGCTCACCTCCGCATAGTCCCCGCGGACTTGCCGGCCATCGACCGGCTGGAGCTGCTCGCGCGGCGGGAGAAGCGGCACGACGTGCTGTACGTGCTCGGCTCGGTGCTGGTCCAAGGGCCCGTGCAGTACCATGCCGCGGAACGAGAATATGGGATGGATCTCGCTATTCGGAAGTATCTGGAAGGTGGGTATGGGGGAGTAGAGAGGGGTCGGTTGGCATGGGACTGAGCCATACGGAAGTATCTGGAAGGTGGGTGGGAAAGAGCAGAGAGGGGGTAGGTTGGTCCTGAACCTTGCCATACGAAAGTATCTGGAAGGTGGGAATGAGGGGGGAGGTGGGCTTGGTACTGGCATTGAGAGAAGCAGTACGATGTGCTGTACGAGCTTGGCGCAGTGCTGGTCCGCAGTACCACGGCGCTGAGCGCGAGCATGGCATTGGCCTTGCTTATACGAAGATATATAATAAGATTGGTATGATTGACAATGCAGATGAGGGGGGGGGGGGGTTTCTTCAAAGTTCCACTTGTTCACAGGCAGGGGGTTGACATTAACCTTTTGACAAAGGGAAATCTCCCGCCAGGTTAATGGTTCCTGCCTGGGGAGCGGACGTGCTCCGACAGTCTCTGTTCGGAACTTGTATATATGCACGATGTTGAGAAAACTCCGATAGCGTGATTCAGAATACGGTGACATCATTTCTTGACAAATTGCGGGAAGTTGCCATAAGTTCTTAGCGACATTTTTATTCCTTTTTTCTCTGCGTTTATATATCTATATTACTAAACTGTACACAGGAATCATAAACTTTAATATATTTTACTTAACACACGGTGGATTCCTCCTTATCGTTTCTTTTCAATTATATTGTAATTGAACCTCCCCAACTGTGTTCCCGGGATGGGCGTAAACAGCTGCGACACAGTATTTTTACTGTTCCTGATGTTTACGTTATGTAATACTCTGTAATATTGTTTTTTGTTCAAAAAAATCTTTAAATCTTTTCGACAAACAACTAAACTAAAAAGAAAAAAATAGAAAAAATTTCTAGCCAGATCTTCTTAATTAAGATTCTAATTTCTTATTCGGTGATAGTGTAAGAGCACGAGAAAAACTAACCGACATTTATTAAGAATCCCTTAGGTCTGTACAAAATAAAGACATTTAAATTCTTTCCACTAATCTGTGAAAAATCAACGACTGACAAAACGTGTCATTTTCCACATAATGTTCCGTCATGCTTGACAAATGTTCCGATGAATTTACAGAGTATTTTGTATGTTATTTTTATATTTTCGAACACATTTGGGGCGGATTCTGAGGTTCTTATTTCCCAAAGTGGTGTTGAGGCTATGTCACCTTGTGGCATAGGGTTGAAATTCTATGTAGAATTAAACAATACTTCGAATAATAATGATTATGAAGTGCAAGTTTCTGGAGACCAGTGCTGTCTGGAGGCGGATGGAAGCTTAGACTGTGATGTGTTGGAAATCATCGGTGATTGTGTAGGATTTGTACCTAGAGGTGAGTTTTTACACGTATCTTTAATAATCGACGCTTTCTACACTCATACCCCACACTAGGATTTTCTCCTGTATCATGGACACACAAAGACGAATACAGAAACACCCAGACCCAGAACATAAATCTAAACTCGTCATTCGTATTTCTGTCTGGCCGAGAATCGAACCCGGGACCCACTGCGCGTCAGACCGGTATAGTGACCGCTCCGCCACGCGGGTCGTCATGATATAATAGTTATGAATTCTTTATTTCCTTCTGTGTGTGCGTGTGCATAGAAATGAGTAAATAAATTAGTGCATTTATATTAATTTCTGAGTTTTTCAAGTAAATAGTGATGCATTCTTCTCAGTAGTATATTGTATTGTATTTTTCTTTAATGTATACTTATTATTGATGTATACTTACGATTATTGCCGCTGCTCAGCTGGCTTCGGTATTATTTCTAACGTGAAACAGTTCCTGCGAGAAGTAGAGTGTAGTTGCCGGCTTACTTAATATACGACCATCTTAGTCCTCGTGAATAGCAAAACATCTGTGACGATCTTCAGATAGAACCCTCTTCTATATGAACTCGCTTACAGATATCCCTCGCTTTACCATCAGATGGACTACATGCTCTTTTTAATACATCAGTCTGATAAAAAGATGTCTAGATTTGTAATATCAAAATTGATTGTTACAGGTGCCATCAAAACTGTTCGTATGATTGCGCCTATACTCGATCCTATCGAAAGACGTGGTTACTGCATCTTGTACCTAGACTCAAAGTGTAGTTACAGTGGTAGAAACATGAGGGACACGATCAAAATTAATTTCGACACTAGAATTGAAAATTTAAATAAATTTATCAAAGCGAATATCAAACCGTGCAAGAATATGGATGAAGATCCATTAAATGATTGTAATCCAGTCGATTGTGACACATTTTATAATAATAGAAAGCCATTTTATAGTAGAAAGTATAAAAGATGTGTGAAAACACCTCCATGTGTTTCTGTTATGGATTCCGAAATACCTAATGTTATTTACGATCCAGTTTCTAATCGTTGTGTAGTAGGAAAAGCTATAAGCAAACGAGACGTAGATCAGATCAAAGATCTCAACGCAAAAGCCAGAAGAGCGAAAGATGTTCTTATTATAAAGAATTATGACAAAAGTTTAGATGAAAACGTTACGAGCGATGATTTTAATAACGCAATTGACATGGTGCCGATGTGTAAAAAGTGTAATAAACTCCACATTCTCAACCCACCAAGAATATCACATATAAAAAAGGAATGCTTCCCTGATATCCTGAGTGACTACTTATTAACAAACAAATACACGGTGATCATTTTCAGCATAGTAATCATTGTTCAATGTTGTTTCATTGGAGCGATGGTTTATTATTTCACAAAAAGCTGCGCGTGCTGCAAACAGAAGAAGGTAATCAGAAAGTTCTTTAATTACAGACAAGACGTGTCAGTCACTACACCACTTATTGGTACAAGTAATATCGACACTGAAACAGACTTTCAATTCGAAAGTGAATCAACTAATGTCGATAAAAAAATCAAATGCTATAAAGCGTGTCAAAAAGAACGAACTAAGAATATGAAAATGAGTATGTCCGATGATATTCTATCTAAATGTCTAAACAGACGTGACTGGAGTAGACAAAACAAAGCAGAGGTTATACCCGAAGTCAGTGCAAAGATAGATACAAATAAAGATAAAATAGAAGCTAACAAAACGCCAGCTGCAAAGAAAAGCGAAACCAAAGTTGTATTTGAAGACGAAAAACCAAAAGCCAACGAGAAAGTAAGCAAGAAAATCGGGAGTATACCAAAATGTCTCAACAAGGAGATAATTGAGAGAGAAGTTGAAGATATAGAAGAATTTGAATCATCAGAAAAAGAGCTACAATGCCACAGTTACAATAACAATAGCTCGAATGTAACTGGCTTTAAACCCGAAACACTTAGTAAAAGTTTTGGCTATTTCCATACTGAGAAAAGAGGTAACGTATCAGCAGCATCAGATAAGGAAGCTCAGGCTTACTTCTCCAACGATTCTATCGACGACCTCCTCTCAGAGAAAGGCATATATTTCGCGGAGAACATATCTAAATACAACTTCTCCACGGAATCTAACAAAACTTCAACCCCAGTCTCAAGTAAGACTTCGAAGAATAATTTCGTGAAGAATGTTCTGTCTCTCTTGCACAAGAAGTCCAAGATTAACACGTCAGATCCAGGTGCGAAGGTTTCGGAAAATTCTGACGTGAAACTCATACATATGTCCAAAGCTTCGATATATACGACAAGTAATGAATCCGAATGCGTCAAATGTACTCGTATTAAATCTAAAGATTCTAGAACTTCGTTGTGATCTTTTTAGAAGTTTGTTTTAGGTGAAATAGAGTGTTTATCTATTTTCTTTTGTATTATTTACGTGATTATCATATACATCAGAGGTTTTATTTGATGCAGAACACGGATGCTTTGCTATTCTGAGGACTAAATTGGCACACCTATGACAGCCCCCAGAAGCAGTTTTTTTATATTATGAAGCCATTTCTTGCGGTGCTACTCCCGAAAACTAAAATGCTCGCCTCAAACGAGCCAGTAACCAAACCCTTCAATCTAATCGCAATAACTGTTTTACACTAGAAATAGATGTAGCGGGAGCGAACTTCTTTACGATATTGCTGAATTACGTATCAATATTACTTTTAGCAAAAGCCTTTTGGATCTCCCCAGCTCCTAATAATTACCGATCTCGCCAATTGGAATTTGTTGCCCTAGTTCAGACTTCGGATTCCCAAGGTAACTGAAAAAAACTCCAATCAACTAGTAATTATATATTATTTTTCAAATTCTGGTATATGTGAGGTATCACAGTTGCAGACGCATGGCGGACACAACGTTGTAGGAGGTTCAGTTGGCACGGTCACGTATCGTTCTGGAGTTACCTGGAAGATATATACTCATGAGCCAAGGACTCAGCCAAAATACCGTAAAAAAACCCCTTCGTAAGCTTGTTAACCTTGGGTAAAATTGATCTTGTCTGGGGTTAATTACAGATGTTCACTTGTAAACTACTTCAATTGGTTCTATCATCTGCTGTTACTTTTATGTTATAAAAAAGGAACAGTTTTTAAGGGTAGCATCGAAACTATGATCAACGTCAGGCAGGGCCGTCTTAGACTATGTTGGGGCCCTGGGCACACAAGAATTTGGGGCCCTTGTAGAATGAAAAGATATCAAAAATTTTAGTTGGTAAAACAAAAAAACGATAATATCTAACCAAAACAAAACCTTGACGACCAACAAAAAAAAACGACATTATGTAACTTGGTTGCCAAATCTTGTTTTGACGCGCCCCAAATCTTTGTGAGAAAAATATTCGGTCCTTCGGAGCCCTCTGAGGATGGGGGCCCTGGGTACTGGCCCCGTGTGCCCTTATGGTAAAGACGGTATTGACGTCAGGGAGAATTCTATTTGAGATTGGTCGCAAAAGTCAACGGAGGGCAGTAGCTACTTCCGTATTTATTAAAGGTGGATTGAATGCTTAGTTGTGTCTGGATAAAGCACTAAAAGCATGTTGAAATATACCTTTATTTTCGGAAAATGAATGTTTCCAAACAATTTGAACTTCGGCAGAGGACCGCGTGATATACATAAGCACTGAAACATAAAATTCGACCAAATGCTTACTGAAAAAACCAGCAATAGACAAAAGTAAATACTACAAAATAGGTATAATTATATTGCGTTACATTGGCTTGTGTTCTTTATTGTTCACAAGTGATTTCGTAGGAATATCAATTTGGCTGTTCTTCTTGTACGATTTAGTTGCGATGTTATAATCAACCTCATGGTTGAATACAATATATCCCACAAAGACTACTATCCCACAAATACTATCCCACAAAGAAACAAATCAATACTATCCCACAAAGAAACAAATATATAATGTGACAAACTTGTATTTAGTGTGAGACTATCACTTTAAAATATTTTCTTGGACGCGCTAAAAAAGTTTACATTTTAAAAGACTTGCTTCACGTTACATTTTAAAAGACTTGCTTTGTCTTTTACGTTCACACAAGCCGGGGAAAATCAATACTTACACCAGGCTAAAATAACATTAAATATTATTAGTAGAGACCATCAAAATAGAGATTTATAATTTTTTATATGTTTATCTATTTAGTTATGTACTTAAAAATATAAATTATGTACTAAAATAATAACTACAAATTAATAATAAAATTATCATTATTATTCATACTTACTTTCTGCAACAAAAAATAATAATATTAACAAAACAGAGATGGTAAACTAATTATTTATTTCATTAATGAAAAGAAAATTATTTTGTTTCATTTATTTTCTCTTACCGTAGGTTGCTGTAAATTAAAAACATTTTTTAGTTTTAAAGTGGTCGATTTCATTTAGAAAATGTATACGTTATTCATTTTGAATTATATAAAGTTATTTTTAAACAAAATGAATATAAAATACAATCGATTTAAAACAAATACAAAAGAAAATACTTACTCGTGTCTAAAATGTAAAGATTTTTTTATTTAATAAAATGTAAAAGTTATAAAATCGCTTTTGTAGAATTCATCAAGTAATTATTCTATAATTCCGCTCAAAATATTGATACATCCTACACTTGAACTTAGATATGAAGAAACCATTAAATGTTAGGTATGAAAAAGCTAGAACTTAGATATGAAGAAACCATCAAAACAAGCAAGTCTTCAAAAGAGGCAACGCATCTGTTTGGTTTCAGGTAGCGCTCTCCAACCGGTCTTGTGTCTTCTGAATCCAACGGTTTTCCGCTGTCTTCTTAAGGTCACCGGTTATAATGATGTTACTTTACCAACTGCTTTTTGGCAAATAGTGATCTATTTTTAAAGTTAAACAGAGGGCCATTTTTAATCGACTAAAAACAGAGGTGCTCAATTTGACTGTATTTTTGATACGAATTTGGTCGTTATCCGCACAAGAGAGATGAGATTAGATTTATTTATGAACTCACGTAATACTGAAAATAAAAATATTGACTTTTATTAAAATATTCATGTACTATTAATTTATTTTATTTAAATATAAATTACTTATAAATTAAGTTTATTGTAAATGTCGTAAAATAAATATTATTAATAATACTATTTTTAAAGAATAATTATTATTCTTTAAAAAACGCTTAAAATTTTATAAAAACTTACAGTTAGCTGCAAGAATATTTATAATAAATAAGTATTATATATAATTTGTTTCATAAAATATTCGAACTGAATTTTATAATAAACAATTATAAAAAAATGTATTATTACCCATTTCTGTAATTAATAATAAAAATATTTTAATGTTCTTCGGTCGAGTTAATAATTATAATTAAACAATGTTTTTATAACTTGGTTGAATAGTAAGTAAATATTGCATTATTACAAGACGAGGCAATTAAGCACAGAATAATATTAATAGTTTTACACTTACTTCAGTCTAAAAGGGGTAAGTAATAAAAAATATTTATTTTATTGGAAAATTAAAATATTTTTAGATAATAGTGACAATACACTTTTGACATTTTTTTCGAACCCGCGACACGACAATTCACATCGTTTTTGTATCGTTAGAACTACATATACCGGATTTGCAAAGTTGAGTGTCAAATTTTGATTTTTGTGGGACATCAACCATTGCACCGATGTGCGTCAGACGCGATATTCATCTTCACAGGCTTCATTGGAAGAAGCCTGTGTCTAGTGGACGTGAAAGGCCTGGTAGACGAATAGTGTAAGAGCTAGCAGTGACTGTTTGAAAGGTGGTAAAAATTTTTGGTTCGACGTTGGAACCACCAACGCTTCACCTACCTATTTCTGCTTAATAACAGCACTGTAACGCTGCTGTGTTCTGGATTGAAGGGTGTGCTAAGGGAGATATACTTATCAGGAACGTTCCAACCCAGGGGTGGCAACCCATTAATGGCTAACCTCAAGTAAGGCTGATCTTATCAGGGATTGCTTACAGATGTATATTCGGCGGTGGTTACTTACCATAAGATGGATTGCATGCTTGTTTGCTACTTACCATTCTAAACAACAAAACAGCCTTGTGAATGAAATGAAGGGTCTAAATCTGGAGGTATCGAACTCCAATCTCATATTTGATTTTTAATGCGCCTATTGTAAATTATCATTCACTTTGAGGTTAAAACCTACATGCCTTAGTTGTTTAATAGTTGAAGATGGTGGAACTCTTTGTGGTTCGACTCCGGTAGCACTACCTTTACAACTATTTCTGCCTAATAGTAACAGTGTAACAAACCTAAGAAATATGATAGTCTCAGACAAATTTAGGCAAGTGTTACTCTACAAGTACATTACTTAATATACAATACAACTTACGTATATTTCCTATAAAGAAATTCGTTTAATGATGAGTAATCCGATTTTAACTTGTTATTAAAACCTAGCACATATAATTTTTATATACACTATACTATAATTTTTATATACAGGTTAGTCAAAAAGTCGTGGATCAAACGCAACTAGGGGTTAGATGGGTCATTAGCAGCAAAAAATTATTCTACGGGAGGTCCGTAAGCTCAACGCCTGTAGAGTTATAATTTATTTTGTGTTTATAAGAAAATTTACTATTTTTAATAATTCTTATTAAAATTCGAAAAATTCTACAACCTGTATCTTTTTCATACTTGTCACTAGATTGGTACTAATGAGTGCTTGCGTTAGACATTCTATTTATGGTTGTTTATT
>DWNE01004273.1:0-15416 GCA_018249875.1 Cecropterus toxeus
GAGTTTTGTTAAAATGTTAAGTAAAAGTATTATAACGTATATATTTTTCATTTGATACCCATATCACAGTAATAGTAAAAAAAATCGCACCTTCCCCCCTTTTTCCTCTATATCCAGGCGCCATTTTTTAGAATCATATAGCCTATGTCACTGCAAACTGAGACTATTCTAATGATATGTCATACGTCACAATCCGTCAAGCCGTTTGGGATGTAGCGCGTGCCAAAAAAATTGGACATACATACAAACGAACATACATACGCTAGAAAAACATTACTCTCCTTCTGGGCCAAAAAACTGGTTAATATGGTTTGGTGAATGGCAATTACATTTCATTTCATAAAAATGAGATGGTGTGTTTCCGTGTGTTACTCAACCACGTAAGAACTGGTCCAATTGAGAAGAAGTTTTGAACATAGCTTATTTTAAATTGGTCAGTTTTTTTTTGTTTTCGAGGAGGAAACATACAAAAGGTACCCGACGCCGTTGGAGCGACGTAAGGGTTATGTGCGATTTTTACCGCACTTAAACCCCCCGGTGCCGACCTCGGCGCTGTGAAGAGAACTCCGGGATCTCCAAGGGAACACAACCGGAGACCTTTGAGCGCATTGCCTCATTGGGCTCAACGCAGCGACCTATACCGACGTCCTATCCGGGTTCACCTGGGTGGTCGGTTCGAGCTCCCACTCTTGTTGCCCGCAACCCCGGAAGTCCCCTTTTAGTCGCCTCTAACGACAGACAGAGGATACCGTAACCCTATTCTGATCTCGGAACTACAGGGACGAAATTGGTCAGTCGAAATTGGTCTTTTCATTTCGATATTTAAAGATGGCTAATATTTTAGTGACGTCACTAAACCCTTGGTTTCAGAATTTCGTATTTCCATATTAAATAAAAAAAAAATCTAAAAATAGCAAACTTGATGGGATATAGGAGGTACACATTTGATTTTTTATCCGGAAGTTTTTATCATTTTTCATATACCTCCAAGCAAGTAAAATCTATTTTTTTTTCACGTAGTGAAGCGTACTACCCATTTTAATCAGTCGGATTTTTTTTAAGTATTTTTGACAATTTTACTAGTAAAACATTACTTTCGAAAAATGGTTAATAGATACCGTTTGCCTCTTCTAGGCTTCAGTCGAACAAGTACGACTGAAAGGATTATTATTCAGTTAAATCGTACAAAGTGAAGGTACTTAAAATATAATTCACAAATATTGAAAAACTCTATAAGGAAAAATAAATTTTAGGTACCTTAATGGCTCCCACCGAAATGGACTGTTAAACAGGAAACGAATATCAAATTTCCAATTATGAAAAGTTATTGTTGCGGTAAAAGGTAATTTTAGTGGCGGTTCGTAAAACGACTATAAAACTCCAAAGAAAGCGTTCATTGCCCGAAAAAAAAACAGTTCAAGATCCATTATTATTGAGTTACGACGCACTTTACTTAATTAACAGACTTTCTCTTTGTTTCAGATAACCTATAATGGATAAAGTGTTAGCGAAAATCTAATCTAGTGTTAAAAATAAAACAAACAAAATTCGTCTCGAAAGATGTAATCATAAAAATAAGCAAAAGAAATGTGTCGGAAGATGTAAAAATAGTGTACAATGTTAACAGAAAAAAAATAATAACATTTTTACTATGTCGTCCGAAGTGTCATTGGATGGGCGCGAACAGCCAGGCTTGTTTCGCCGCACGTTGGCTGGTTGCGTCAGAGCTGCTTGTTCGCAAGTAGGGTTGGTGGCGCTAGTGGTCATGTATGTGCTGCTTGGAGCGGTGCTGTTCGAGTATCTGGAGTCGGGCCCTGAAGTTCAGAAGCGCTCCGCGATCCAGCGATCCAGAGAGGAGTGCTTGAAAGAACTGTGGGCTATAACAGGTGAGTTTTAGAAGTAAATAACTTTTCTTTAAGATTTGCCATATCAGTGTTAGCAGAGCTTGTCAGCTTGTTTATCGGCGTCAGTACCTCTTGTCGGCTGGTTTACTGACCATTGAAGGGCTTGTACTAATCTTGTAGAATAAAATATTATGCTTAATGTAATCTATACACATAAATAAAATAAACCAAAAAAACCTTATCGCTGCTTTACACGGGGAGATTGAAGGGGTAAATTAATATAAAATTTGTCAGTCTGGAGTTTTCTAAACACTTCGAATTTATTTTTTATTTAGATTAACGATATACAATAATATGTATGTATCCTATTATCTACATTTAGGTGCGATGTCTTTTTAGGGTTCTATAAAAAAATCAAATATACCCCTGAAAAATCATAAAACTTCTTCCAATGACAATTTTACTGCAAAATGGCATTTCTATATTGTATGAGAGAGAGCCATTTTAGCCATTACATTTTGCCATAACATTCTTTATGAAAATGAGTTATACCACTGTCTTTTCGAAGTGACCTCAGCGGAGTTGTTTTAGGATGTAACATCCGGATGATTTGCATATAAAAAGGCCGCAAAAAGCTCTTTTATTCAATTCCATGGCTACCATTGACTTCAAAGGATGTCTTGTGATGGATGCCCTTTACGTGTGGCTTATCTACGTCAGTCGTTATAGCCAGCAGGAGGTTGTTATTCTTGGAACCTAAATAATATTACCGGACTGCTTCAGAATGTAATGTTTTTCGATCGTATTTGTTTCTTTCTTTATTTGTTTGTTTGTTTGTATGTATGTCCATGTCGTTGGCACGCAGTACAGCCCAAACGACATGACGGATTGTGACGTGTGACATATAATTAGAATCGTCTCAGTTTGCAGAGTGACCTAGACTATGTAATATTTAAAAATGGCACCTGGAAATAGAGGAAAAAGTGTGGGGGGACGATTTCTTTATTATGATTATGAGCAAAAATTTCGTTTTAAGCAGTCCTATTTTTTGTTTTAATGTTATAAACGATGTTATTCGTTTTAAGATGTATTTACTGTACTTTATTGCCAGGTGGGTAATATTGCCAGGTGGGTAACTTTGAAGGCTTATGTGTATATGTGTGTATATATCTCTAAAGTGCTTATGTGTATAAAATTTGATATTTTGTTTTCATAACATTAAGTAACTCCTTAATATCCAGACCGGTTTCGTTTACCAACATTGCGTTTAAACATTTATATTAGTTGGTAAATCCATTCTTGTTATATCCGTCCTATAAAGTCATTGTTAAGCATTGCTGTATTCTGATATGAAATGTATGGTAAGACCAAACTTAAGAACGTTAAGACCTCTCGGGACTCAGAAAATCTTCTGGTGTTGCAAATGTCCATACGCGACGATGACTATTTCCCTTCAGGTGGCCCGGCTATCTTTACATTAGGCATAGCTATAACAAAATAACCTAACCTATCCCGTAAGGAGAAAATGGATTTTAAATCTTAAGTCTGACAGACCGACATGCACCGAAAGCGCCTTAGTCCAGTCCGAGTCTGTCCTTGATTTACATAACGTCAAAAACAAACATAGGAAGATATTATTAAATTGCGAAAGTATTACTGGCAATATTCTGTAAATTACTGATTCGATCAGTAGCGAATATGACAATATCGAATATATATTACGACTTCTTTATCAAACTTCATATTTACTTTTCTTAGTTTATATACAGTTTTGTTAATGTTAGTTAAAGGTGGTAAAAAATAATTTTAGAAAGTGTCCATTGATTAAAATTTGACAGTAACGTCAATAAAATAAACTGGTTGTTGGATACCCAACGTCCCTTTAAAAGACGGGCTTTAAATAACTTGGGGAAGTAAGTTTGACCTTTAATAAATTGACGTCAAATCGTTATTCAAATGAAATATTGATTTTTGGCTCCAATTGATTCTAATTTCCGACCTTGGTGACTTCAAGTTGAATTCGACGGTTAATATTTTATCGCTAATGAGTTCTCCACGAATCCGGTGAAATGACAGGCGACGTAATAATTTCTAGCTAAACTTTTATTGGCGGAAAACTATTTTAGCATTGTTTTAACGACGATCTATGTGGCGAAGCAGTCACTTTAAAAGTCGGACATAGAGAGTCCTAAGCTTGGTCCCCGATAAGCAGGACATCAAAATTATGGTTTAAGTCTTTTTTTTTGTAAGAGTTTAAGGAGGGTAAAATAGAACATGTGCTCACAAAGTGACAACGTGTCAGGTAGCTCCAATACACCTTTAAATTATTTAATCAGCAAAAAAGCATGTTGTCGTCCCAATGGAAAGTGTTCACCGCCGTCCATGGACGCCTGTTAGCAACTTCATAAAGAAGAGGGTTTCTGTCTGAAGTTTATCACAGCTGCGTCGTTAATCCAGACGACTAAGATAATCGCGTCATATACAAGTGAGCCGGCAACTACAACCTTCCAGCAAAACGCAAGAACTACTTCGAGCTAGAAATAGGTGTGGTGGTGGAACCTCCCTGTGAGAGTGGTTCTATCACCTGTTCATGTCTGTGAAGAGAGAAGGTTGTACAAAATAAAAAAACGATTAGAGTATGGAGCATTAAGCAATGGATATCATTTGCTTTGTAGGTGTACGTAATTGGGTATTCAACTTTGCAAGAAGGCTTCATGTGATTCAATATTTTATTCGAAAGGACGAACCAGTAAACTGGTCATAGTTATAGAATTATTTTTTAGGTTGAATGAAGACATCCTTAAGAAGCCATATTCATTCTCGATTTGACATTATTTTGTCTTGATTTCTCAATATCGGATTCTTTGATACTCGATTGAATTTCGCTTTTCATTTAATCCTCCTCTAATCCGATTAGTTTCCTCGAGATTATCCTATTCTTCGTCAGTTTATTATCTTTGTACTGTATTATTGCTTCTATCAATTCTATATACTGTACTTAGGTATATAAAACACTTTCGAATAATATAGATTTTAGTACTTATTGTTTATTGGGTTCTTGTTAATGTGATTAAAAGAAAGACGGCCTTACATACTATATGCTTGCAGTTCATATATTGTTTTGTTCTGTTCATCTGATACCATTCACCATTCCAGTGAGCATTTACATTACTTTACAAACAAGAAATTTAGTTACAGTCTTTTGTTCTATATTTATCTTTAAATATACAATTGTATTTGTGATATTACAACACTTCTACACTCATATTCAACCCCAAGACCATTTTAAACAGCTGAAAAATATTCATGCTTATCCAGGCTTTGGTTATTTAAAAGGCAAAATAAAGAGGTGGAATTGAATAGTTAAAAATGCAATAACAGGGCGGTGAAGGATTTACCGAGCAATTTCCTCGGCTGAGATAAGATTTTTTAATATTCACAACACATCACTGGTAGGGGTGGTGGAAATTATGTATGAAATTTCTTTATACTGTGGCTTTGAAAAAAAGTAGATACTGCCTTCAGAAAAATAGAATTAAAACAGTCTGGTAAGTGAGACTTTGTATACGACTACTTTATTTTAGCATAACATATAATATAATCTACCTGGTAATAATGGGTAATTGCTGGCCATTGAGCTATTTTCCAGGTGGTAGAACCAATGTAGTTTGACCGGGGAAGTACCACTGCCACACCTTTTTCTAAGGTAAAGCAGTTCTTGAGTTTCGGTAGAAGGGTGTGGTTGCCGGCTCACTCATATGAGGCGACCATCTCAGTCCTCGGGAGTAGCAACGCTCTGTGATAGACTTCATATAGAAGCCCTGTTCTATATGAAGTCGCTTTCAAATGTCTATGGGCAGCAGTAACCACTTACCATCAGTTGGGCTGCTTGCTCATTTGCTAATTCATATTTATAAAAAAAAATTGAACTGGCTGGTCAAGGGTGACAAGCTAATACTGCCCCACTGGTGGCAACCTCCTTTAAGAATGAGTGTTTAGGCCAAGTGCGAATTAGTAGAGTTCACCCATCTTTTTGAGCTTTTTTTAAATCTCGGGTGTGTAAGTGTCCTGACGATGTTTTCCTTCGCCTTTATGGTGTAGGTATATCTATCCCCCCTTAGCACACGCGAAGAAATTTCAGAGACTAACCAATTTTATTTTCACCGACCATCGCTGTTGGAATCTCCTTTAAACATAGTTATAGCTATAGATGGCCATGATTCATTTGTTTTGTTTTGTTGTTGTTGGCGGAAACCTTTAAATTGTACCCGCCGCCGTGGGAGCGACGCTTAGTTACTTACCTACTAAAGCTGCCCTAATGGACGTCTTAGGCGTTGCATAGATAATTCCGGAATCAACAAAGGAATGCAACCGGAGTCCTTCGAGTGTATAGCTCCGTCGAGCTGCATATAGGCAAGATCATCGACATCAACAGATCAAGGGATTTCATAACATACGAGTAGTCCGTATGAACTAAATTTTTGAAAATAACTTCATTTGTAAGCGTTATTATTACAGAATTTCAGAACGAAATATCAAATAACACGTCTGTCGCGCCCTCACAAGCTTTAATTTACTGAAACTTGATACGCCATACGAAAACAAACAAACGCCTACATGGTACGAAAAGTGGCTCGAAACCTTAGCAGTTACGCAATGAATTTCTAAAGGTACTACCGATTTGATATTCATTGCTCGTTTTCAAAGTAATGTATTGAAAACAATGTTATTAGCGTTCAATGTATTGCGAACAGTTGAACGGAATTGTGTTAATAGATTATCGCGGTGGAGGGTTCCAAACGAAGGCTTCTGTGTCAATGCGTATTTGTTTAATATCTTGTAAATCTCTTTCGCTTCTCTTGAGCATTTTGCTGGATTTGTTTTGTTACAATTTGGCGCGGTATTTCCTTTGTGTTATTAAGAAAACAAATCGCCTGGAACTTGATATTCGTCGTTTTCCGTTCTGTTTTACGCCCGCACGAAATGTTGTTTATTTGTTGAAAAGTTTTGCATTTCTCGTAAAATTTGTTTGTTATTATTGTTGATATACACATGTAATTAAATAGAAATGCAACATAATATTCGCAACAAAGTTTACATTTAGAAACTTAATACTTGAGGGCCACGAAACGCGTTTAAAGCTTCTGTCTCTGCGCTACAAGCGTTAAACGTTAAAATCCAATGTATGTGTCTAATAAGGCCATGAAATCAGCTGTAAATTGCAGTGGAATTTGTAAAAAATCGTTCAACGCTGACTTAAAGTCAAATAACATTGTCTATTTTATAGATTGACCCATAATGTAATGTACCTACCTATATACCTACTTATAATGTATGTCCGATATGCACATATTCACTGAACATTTACCTCTAAACACAAATACTCGAGAATTTATTTTCTCAAATCTCTCGTTTTATTAAGCATCGCGTTTGATCTGATACGATTAGGAAGTGAACAGGATGTAAGGGTCGTTAAGGGTAAACTCTACACCTTGCAAACGAGATTTGAGGTAATTTTATATCTATATTCTATAATTTTTGTATTAAGTAGCAAACGAGCATGCATCCCTGACAGTGGTCGTTGCTGTCCGCGGTCACTTGTAACTAGGGTTGCCAACAATATAGCATTTTCGTGGTAATCTATAAAAAATAAAGTACACGCATAAAACATATTAGTATTTTATAGACAAAACATTACATGTAGACAAAAATATTCTACTTATTTTACTAAATCTATATTTTCTTGCTCTTTTTGCGTTTTGTATTTTTATTGTTAAAAGTAAGTGTCATTCCATTCGCGTCTTTACATACTTTAAATAGAAAATTTAAAGTATGTAAAGACGCGAATGGAACAGGAACTGATGGATTTGTTTGTTAGATTTTGATGTCAAACATACATATATTACTGTAGCGCTATTTTCCAATAGAATACAGGGCAATGCCAGCGGATGGAATTTAAAAAATATGGATTCCTGACACGATTCTGGTGCTTATGGCGTTGAAATTTTTCAACACATTTTTCTCAGTTTTTCCAATTATTTATGCATTTTTTTAAAGATTTTGGTAGTATTTCAATACTACTGCACAATGCAAAATGAATATTTAAAAAACACTCATATTATTGATTTTTACGAAAACCAGCAATAGGTTAAAATAATGTAATTAATTCGCTATCAACTGTTCGACATTCGTTCAATGACCTCGCTCGTTGTTCACAATACATTTGAAAAACGTTAAAAAAATGCATTGTTTTATTTATACTTTAATTTTTTCCACTAGTATATTAAATTGGCCCATCGATAAATCAATAATAAGCAATAACGCGTTGCTTTGACTTTGAAAGTCGTTCTATGCGGCGTCGATGACGTTTTTGTGAAGACGGATTTGATTTGCTCAAGCAAATCCACCAGACATGGACATACATACAAACAAAAATACATACATACTTAACGTCGGGTTTAACTAAAAATGTATACGACACTCAACGAGTGTAGATATCGTCTTATCCTTATATTTCAGTTACGTATGTACGGGACCACTCTATCGGAACGAATAAAAGAACTCGTTAAATCCACATAAACGGATACATTGTCTCATCTCTTGCTCAAGAGAAAGGAAACGTGTTTACTGCTTTAAGGGCATTTATATCACGCCTTGATATTCTTGAAGGAAAATGTTTAATTCGTACTAAGTCGGTGAAAGGCGGCGATTTAAAGAAATGTATGTATGATCATTATTAATCTATTGCCACTTAATATTTAGTATTCTTGTATATCGAGACATTCTTAAAACACGCTGGTAGTCGACCTCTGGTAGTACTTCATATTTATCTTTGATTGATTACAGATATTCATGGACGGCAGTGGCTATACCATGAGATGGATTGCTTGCTCGTCTGCTACATACATTTTTTGTCAACTGTATATACCACATACATATTTTCAGAAGTCGTAGATGGTCGTCTCACGTGTGAGTGAGCCGCCGATCACTCCCTTGTTCAGAAATATAACGAGTACCATTGTTAAAAATACTAAAACTAAAAGCCCGACTACTTTAAATCTTTTATTTTGTTCATAGTGCTATATTTAATTTAACGTTTTATAAGAGTTTTTATCAAAATATATAAGTAAAAGCATTATAGTACATATATTTGCAGAATGGTCTATTTACTAGCTTTTATTTGATACCCATATTGTCCTGATAGTAAAAAATAATTTATTTTTCCCCCTCTTTGCGTATTTGCAGGCGCCATTTTAAAAATGATATAACCGTCACAATCCGACAAGCCGTTTGGGCTGTAGCGAGTGCCAAAAAATGCATACATACATAAAAGGCATAAGTACATACAAATAAACTTACATTCGTACAGTCGAGTAATAATGTACATATTTAGCTTTAACGTACTTTAAGTAAATTTTAAATTAAGTTGTACGGTTATAGAACTTCTACGTCAAAATATCTTTAAGTGAAACAAATAATCTAAACGATTTTGCTTTGACGTCATTCATATAAATTTAAAAGGGTGCTGTTAAATGGTCACTATTCACGCACAAAACATTGTTTGTATTTCCTGAAACGAAAATTATGCTATGAATAATTGCCAGTTTATGTTAAACGAGCCTTGTGATAAAGAAAAAAATATTATTCATCATAAAATATTTTTTGTTAATGGTCATTCACTTGAGTCCATACAAAAGTATGTAATTCTTAATATTTTAATGGCAAAGGTAATTTTTTTACCGTCCAGATTAAACCACTGAAACGAATTCGATGAAATTAAATAAAATAAATTCTGAGACTATAATATACTCAGATTTAAAACAGAAACTTTTTAAAATTGTTTTTTAATTGTTTATATAATGCCATGTTATAAAGAAAAACGTACACCAATAATTGAAATTATTTATTATTTAAGTCAAGTGACTTAGTCTTCTAGATTTAATTTCATTTATTGTAGTAATGTAGTATGAGCATAATTCGAGGGGAGATTTCCTTTTAATTCGTGTGAAAATGATTCTCAGTTTCATTGGCTCTGGTGCTAGTCCATTTTCATGGCTTCGATCCTATTATTTACATTTAGGCATTCCTAGCTTAGTCCTTCTGAATAGTTGGAATTTTGACGAGGAACACCTGTAGGCGCAGGCGCGTGGTGATGCTTGCCTTTATTTATTTTAGCGCCATCTGTTATATATTTTCGAAACTATTAAGTATCGAACAAAACATTGCGGGCCGCGGTGTTAGTTCCACTTAGTGCGGATACTGTTCGTAGATGGCGTTATTTTTATTATGCTATATATTTAATTCCTGTTGTAATCTTGTATTCTATGCATATTACTTCTATGATCACGACGTTTTACATTTGTGATGCATCCTGTGCAGGCTGTTTTCTTTAACTCTTATTACTAATACACCATGAGGTATCAAAACAAAAATCTAAATTCATCATATACATTCTGCAATCTGAAATAAAACCGCCATTACAAATATGTTTTCAATTTGCAATTTCCACAATTCCTACTAAGATCTGCTCTATATTACGCTGAGTGAACACTACTGCGACATAGTCAAAGTACACGTTTCTCCCTCAGGAACACACGTTACTAAAGTTTGTGTACAAGTACAGGTTGCTGAAGAAATGTTTGTTAAACATCACACGTATTTCGCATTCTTATAATTCTTAACAAAATATTGTGAATTTGCGAGTTTTTGTCGCCGATCTAACGCTCTAGGCACCTCAGACTGATTATTAGGTACCTGAGATCCACGTCACATAAGTTTCAAGTGTCGATCGCTCTGGGCAGCAAACGTGAGCGCTGAGCGTTAAAAACGTTATCAAGATAGTAACATAAAAGTGTTGGAATGGCATATTTACTACCCCCTTTATCAAACTAGTTCCTTTCCCCCCTTAAAAAAATACTAAAAATTATAGCCTATTATCACTTTGCGAACCGGGACGAATCGAATAATATATCATATGTTACAGTCCGTCAAGCCGTTCGGGCTGTAGCGGGTGCCAAATAAATGGACATACATACACACAAACATATGTAAATACGCTTGAAGAACATTGCCCTGTATGAGGCCATGAAATTTTGTTGCAATTTCGTTTACGCTTGCAGCGAAGAGCGATTATTCGTAGCCATTGGGTTGGTATCTAAAATATAAAACAGTCAGAAGCGACGCGCGTCGTTGCCCTTAGTAGCGTTTAGTACGGGTTCATAACGATTACCGTTCACGTTTTCGCCTAATACGTAGCAAGGTACGTAACAAAATCGTACCTACGTACAGAAAACGTAAACAATTTTTGTTTTTTTGATACATAATTTCTTATTAAAATGCTTGTGATTAGAAACGTGATAAATAGCCTCATGTGAATGTGAACCGGCAACCACACGTGTGGCGTTGGTACCTCTGCGCTCGAACAATACTTGTTCTACCACCTTCCAGATATGAATATTTTATATACTCGGTCTTTAATTAATCATTTTAATTATTATTTACTTTTCAAAATTTTCGTTTTTGCCTTACGTGAATTGCACACACACTTTTTTAAATGCCTTACATCGCCTCTAACGGTTCGCGCTACAGGTATCAAATTCCGAGGTTAAAATTTGAAATTGTACAAGTTTACATCTGTCGCAACGTAGAAGTTGTCTTCAGCATCTTGTGTCTAGTGTCAATAAAGTTTAAGGATATAACACACATACGACTGAAAGCAGATAAGACTGTATTATATTTTCTTTACCGATATATATTTTCGATATTATTAAATTCGGCAAATATAAGAATTGAAAATTATTTCATTTAAATAGGTATATTTATTGAAAAAAAGTGCAAATACATTCTTGTTATCTTACTCAATTACGACACCGAAACATAATTTTCTGGTTACTGCATATGAACCCTCTGAAGTTCTTGCCGGATCTTTTTAGCTGATGGTTGTCCGATCTGATGGTAGTGTAAGAATAAATATTGTAACTTTCAATTTGTAAGTGCCTTCATTAACCCATTCAAAATAAAGATGTATCATAATGTACAAAAGGAGTAACTTGTACATAATACAAAATAAAAAATCAAAGAACCTGAATAAAGGTTAGTTTTGTCTTTACTATAAGGGCACATGGGGCCCCTTGCCCAGGGCCCCAAAACTATAGGGTCCATAAACGGCCAATATGTTCTTCAAAAATATGAGTCAGTTGAACTGTCGTTAAAAACAATTTTATATATGTAGGTACTGCCCAACGGGGCCCCTAATTATTGTGCGCCCCGGGCCCTGAAATTCACTAATGTGGCCTGATAAGGAAGTAGCACAAGACAGTCTCGTATAAACCCCAATAAAACACATCTAGTCGTCGATGTGTTTCAGCTTAATGTTTGTTAACGAGACGCCATCTTTGATAGCGACTAATTAAAACTGCTAGTTCAACAACCGAACTTGGTGATTCAACATTTAGGCTCTTGTTTGTAGTTCAGTCTTGGTTGTAGCGAACTACGTCTGTGACCTGAAATTTGTATGCTAACTGAATACTAGAAACTACGTTCATTATTTTTTTGCCTTTTATGTAATAAAAAAATATACGTGACGAATAGATAACCTTTCCTTTGGGAAGTGGGTTAAAAATAATAGCTCAGCGCATTGAATCCTAGCACGATAAAACGTTCTATAGAACCTGGTTACATATGTGATGGACCATTTTCTGTCATCATACAAAAACTCCATCCATCCAGCTGACTATTGAAGTCCAGTGTTGGTCATAGACCTCCCCTAATAGCGCTTTTGGTTAAAAATATAAGGGATAATATTTTCATTTTTTGACCGCTTTCAGTTACAATTGCGCGCAACTTTTTTTGGGTTACTTGTAGGCTAGAGTAACGTAGCATACTTTACCTCGCTTTTCCAATACATAATAATTATACGTAAAACTACAAATAATAGTGGTTTTTTTATTCCGATGTATCCAATATCACTTGTGCTACGAAAAGAAATCTGATAATACTTTTTATTATGTTTGAGCTGCTTTAAGCTGTTTGAGCTCCAAAGCATTCCAAAGAATTGGACATACGCTCGAAAAACATAACTCTTTTAATCTAGTTAAGACGGATAAGAACAAAAGTACAACTTGCCGTAGTAAATATACCCGTAATGAAAATTCATTTAGTACTTTTCATCGTATATTAGCATGTAATTCGACAAGGGATACTTTAAACATCCTAACATCTGGTAGCGTAAATGGAAACAAAGGAATAATGGTATTTTTTCATTACTTCACCCCTTAGCCAGCTTAGAAGGCCGCCCTGTTAAATCAGCACACATTGAATAAATAATGTGAGACGTTTCTTTCGAAAAATACGGGCGCAGGTTTAGATGCACGCCGCGCCGACACAATATACTTTAGTGGTATTCTAAACTAAAGGTATCGGACACTTTTGATGTGAAACATCTATAGGCGTAGGTAAACTTAATTAGTGGCATGATGATGCTTGCATTTATTGATTTGTGCGCCATCTGTTATACATTCTCGGACCTATTAAGTTTTGAACAAATCTAAGCGAGCTGCTGCGGTATTAGTTTAACTTCGTAGATGGCTTCATTTCCATTTTGCTATATTTATGATTAGTTCCTGTCGTAATCTCGTCTTTTATGCATATTACTTGCACGAACAGGATGTTTCACATCGCCAGGCATCACGTGACGGCATATTTAACAATGGTTGTAACAATGAAGCATGTAGTCCACCTGATTGAAAGTGAAAACTGCCACCCTTCTCCTTTTATCCTTGAAGGAAATAGAGTCCTAGTCCTTATAATTGCTATAAAGGCCTTCCGTAATACGGGTTTTCGCAAATATTTTCCGCGCCAGACATACGTGTTGGGGAGTGATCTTGAGTGTTAAAGTTACATCTGGATTTTTTTTATAAAAATGAAGTACAGAAAAGACAGGACAGGAAGAGAGTTAGCGATCTACGGGCAGACCGACATGAGACGGTAGTTTAATTTCTGTTATAATATGGATAAATGAAATATGTCAAAATGAGTTTAAATTTTACTAAACATATAACGTCTCAAATATGGAAGGCTGAAGGCTTATAACAATGTTAGCTAATACATTTGGAGACCCGCCAGTAGTAAGTACTTAATACTACGCAATAGATACTTACATTGATATGGTTCATCATTAATTATTACATCGTAATTAATCACGACACATGAACCGTGATATATTGGTGTTTATACGATTTTTATTACTACCTATCTATTAAATATGACCTAAGTAATCACGAATTCATTTATTATATTGTTATAGATTCTTACTATAAGAGTTTGATATAGAAATGTAAGTAAATAATATAAATAAATTAAAAAATGGAACTATAAAATTTACTAAACTTGAACTAACTACTAAATTATATTAACATGATTAAATCAAAAGAAAAAGAATATTCAAACATGTGTTTTATGAAGAAAAGTCTATTTAGGTGTAACCGTAAACTGGCTGACCCATCAACAGTATCCGATCTTACCATTACGTTTATCAAGCGTTGGCTTGTGGAACTCGTCTGTTGGACATTTGTCAATACACAAA
Organism: Cecropterus toxeus; assembly: GCA_018249875.1. Taxonomy (NCBI): domain Eukaryota; kingdom Metazoa; phylum Arthropoda; class Insecta; order Lepidoptera; family Hesperiidae; genus Cecropterus; species Cecropterus toxeus. The sequence goes on from DWNE01004273.1 coordinate 14,428, forward strand.
CTGTCATGTAACTGGTCTGTTGGGCCAACATTTGTCGACACTTGTCACACACAAAAGGATACTCGGTTATTAAAATATACAAAAACACGATTTTCTGAATGCATTGGCATGATTTGCTATTAAAAGTATTTTCATTTTATAGGTAGTTATACCACCCACGTCGATCTCCGGCTCTGTCTTTAATATTACATACTTCACAGAAAGTGTAGTGTGTGAAGTGTACACGTTGCACATTCCTTTTGAAATTAAAATTTAATAACGTGTAAAATATTTGTCAGTCGATCGTGAACCACATGAGCCCTGTGAAATTATTGTATTAAAAAAAAAAACAATAACGCTTCCTCAAAATAAGAGCGAAAAAGCCCGCAGTAAGCACCCGTGTGTTTTCACGCTACTCTAACTATGGCTTCGGAGTAAAGTGAAACAGGATAAAATGAAATGGATAGATTAAATTATTATCTGACGAGAACCCACACGACCCTCGCAGGAGGTCAAAATCTTATTACCTTCCTCAAATATCACAAGGTTTCTATGAATTGTTAGGTGAGCGATAAATAATTTATTAAGCATCTGTTACGTCCGCGGTTTCACTTACGCATACAGTCTACGTATTCGTTTTATTTCGTTCATGTTGTTGAACTAGAATTATTGAAAATAGAATTCCTATAGAACTATCGAACGACGACTACCTACAATCACTTTCATTAAGACTCGGGTAAGTCGCATAAAAGTCTCCGCTAAATAATAATAAAAAAATAGCCGTTACGTGACGCCTGGCAGACTTGAAACATCGTGCTCGTACATACAAGCAATATGCATAAAATTCAATGTAACTTTCAAGTGTATATTTCTATGATATATATATAGTCTATATGTAGTATTGTGGACGGTGTGACGAACCCGATTATCAATGCGCTCAAACCTGTCAGATTACAACGACGAGTCTATGTCCTACAAGTATATGAGCGCCGACTTCAGAACTATGCACT
>DWNE01004274.1:0-15416 GCA_018249875.1 Cecropterus toxeus
CTCGAGTTTATCATCTATCTCAAATGAGTAATAATTACACATTTATTTGTTTTCAGTTAAGATTTACTAGACATTTTCGTCATTAATTTTTCTCACCCGATGCTAGGCCTCTTATTGGCCCGTGTTCAAACCTTATATTTATAATCATTTATCATAATTATAGTGTTTGTATCTAAATGATGAGAGGATATATAAACATTACTACACATATTATCAGAATAGAGAAGATCGTAATGGTTTTTTTCCATTGGTCTAGCACAAAAGGTCACTCAAAAATCATCTTAAAAATTCTTCACTTTAGTGTTACAACCTATTAATAAATACAGACACAAACAAAAATGGCCAACGGAAAAGTTAAAAATGTACTGCCTTGCACAAATAATAGTTGATGTAACCAAATGTAATTCAATTATAAATTATTATATTATTAGAATATTACTAACCTACAACAATAATCAATCTATTATGCGTATAATGTATATTATATATAAATATATCCTTGTTTACATCACAATAAAAGATAATCTATTTTTATATGCAATAAAGAAATATATATTACTTTAATACATATAATTATGCAACACTGTTGACTGAAACTACATTGTTGTAAATAAAGTGGGTTTTTAATTTTGATTTTTATTTCTTTATACCTGACTAATCGTCGAAAATTCAAAAAGAAATAATTTATCAAGTGTTTCAAATTTTGAATTTTTATCTTTTATTACTACTTCTAATCATTTAAAATTTAAAAAATAATTCATTTATCAACAAACAATATCAGATAATTTATCAGATCATATTTTATATTAGGTTCTTTTCTTAGGTCCCTTTGAAATACGAAAAATCTTATTATTTCAACATCAAAGTAGTATTCGAGCAGCAGATGGACTGCATACTCGCATGGTGAGAGGGGTCCTGTCCGCCTATGGATAACAAAAGAAGGGAACTATCTGAAGTCAATTACAGATGCACTTTTACAGAGGGCTAAGATGGACACTCTATAACTAGTTAGTAGTTATAGTAGTTAAGTATTTACAGTTAATTAACGGAAGTATTGATCTTATTGCATAATTATATTTTGCATCACCTTTGATAGTCGCGCAGATTATTCGAACTGAATTTTTGCACTTAACTAAATGACAAAATCAGGCGTAGGTGTTTACTTATATAGTAATAAAGTACTGCATACTTAACGTGTATAGACACCATGTCATTTAGAAAATTGCCTAAGTTTATGTAAGTACAAAAATATGTTGCAATGCTTTTACAATACAATAAGTTCAATTAACTAAGCGACAGAACCTAACGCAACATCAATACCCTACTTTAGCAATGTCAATAATATTTTTCAATAAGCAAGTTACATCAGGCTCCGATAACCTTGTTATCTCAGTTGAATTCTCCCGCGTATTTGATTGCAGGACCTTGAAGCCAAATACGTTTATTTTGTACGACAGTAACTTGTCAACCAGTCAGCTGTTTAGTCTTAAACAGTTATTGCACATATTTTTTAATTAACTCGTAGTTTTAAGTGAATCGACATGTTTTCAATCGATGCTCCCGTGGAAATACAGAATTCTGAGTTCTGTAACTATCGATCACCGCTAAGCACCCGCTATGCGTCGAAAGAAATGCAATATAATTTCAGTGACCAAAAGAAGTTTTCGACATGGCGTAAACTGTGGATCTACTTGGCGAAAGCTGAAAAGGTAAGAAAGTTCATATAAACCATAATGTTACTATTAAGTTTTTAACAACACACGTTTTGTTTGTTTTCGTAAAATATTTTAGGTTAATATTCTTCTCGCTCTCTTATTTTATTCAAATTCGGATACTCGTACACTATAAACATGAATTAATGTTTTTCTTTATTTGGAATAGTTCAGTCGTATTAAAAAGAATTATAATACGTGGACTAAACAATTATTAAATTTAAATTTTATTTTTTCACGTGTTATTAAGTTGAAGTTAATATTATTTAGTTGAAATTAAACAGAGGACGCTACTGATGGTTTTTGAACATAGGCTGCCTACATTCGTACTTACGTTCGTACGTTCGCACGTTCTTATTTTCATTTTTATGTAAAACTCCTAGACAATCCTTTCTGTTATATTATCTTTTTTTTCGTGAAAGGAAAGTTGCATTTCTCAGTATTTAGTATTTTTTTAAAGTCTCCAATTCGAATAGTATTAATATAGATAATGCTGGGCTACAATATTCCCTCAGAATTAGGGTATTTTCTTATACACTTATTTTTTAAATATGATGGAAGTTGCGATCGAGTATGCAGTCCACTTGATGGTAGATTGCCACTGCCGTTCAAGGAACTTCATATAGAACAGGGGTTCTATCTGATGTCGACCACAAATGCTTTGCTACCCTTGTGGACTGAGATGGTCGCCTCAATTATAATTCCCGAAACCACACCTTCCCAGCGAAACGCAAGAACACTCTCTTATTTGATTTAAATACTTTAGTATATATTCGGATATAATAAATATGTAAAAAGAAAAGTCAATGCAATTTAGAATTTTTATTTAATAAATTTCAGCAGATACAATTTATACAATAATTGTGTCATTAATTTACGAACAAAATTTAAAAAAAATCTGAAATTAGGTGACGCGGGTACCTTTGTTGTGCCGAATGCAGTGCAGGTTATTTAAGGTAACATTAGCGCCAAATAACATTGTTATATTATCGAATAAAATATAATTCTATACGTATAATTACACATCTACTTACAGCTAATATTTAAATTACATTTAACGAAAAAATTCACGTCTCTCTCGCTTACTGCTAAGCCACTAAACGAACATTCACAACACTTGCGGTAAATATAATATATTTTAACTAAAATTAAATGTTATAACATACCTAAATTAAATAACGACGATGATGAAAATTATTATATACGCGATAATTTTGATTTTTCCAATAAGCTCATAAAATTAACTTATAACCTACTAAAGAAAATTAAAAAGCAAAGAATATAAAACAAGCGACAGCTTAAGTATACAGAAAGAATTGAAATGAGTTATTTGCGTGTTCTACGATTGCTTGTTTATAAATTTGAAATTTTCATTTTTAAAGTGTCCATATTGGAAAGAAAATGTTAGTTTCCATACTTATTTTAAATAGTAGTGTTAGTATTAAAATTATCCATGAATCGATTACGTACATTAAACTTAATTGGATGTGTTACTGACCAGTTAATTTATAAGTGTTATGAAAACTTATCTACCACTGGACGGATACTGATTACTGCTTTGGTTCTCCCTTTAATACAAAAATAATCTTAAACTTAAAAACAAAATGTGCTTCTTACTTAAAAACTAAAGTTACAACAAAATCTAATTAGAAAACCAATAAAAATCCAATGAAATGTTATTTTTAGTTTTATTTTGTAATTATACTCAAAGTGAAGTTACGAAAAAATTAAAACAGTTTAACATTGTCTTATCGGTTAAAATAAGTAAAATTTATATGCAATTTGAAATTTAAATAGATAGTTCAGCTTAAAATAAGTAAGTTATAGCAACGGTGGTTTTATTTCGTTCGTAAGTCCTACAGCAAAATATATTAAACTAAAAACACACACAACATGAAACAGTCGGCGCTTCGCGTAAAACATACATACGCTTTTGTGAAAATATATAACAATGCAATGATACATAGTATATTTTCAACTTGCTAAGTTTTAGGAATGTTACAGTATTTAAGAATTGATTTGATATTGTTTTATTATTCATCTGATCTGAATAAGATATAAATGTGTATTATTCTATGTAGTTCTTTCTATTTTCTAAACTTGCACTTATTCGGCCGAAAATAGAGTACAATGTTAAGGTAATTATATTTGTTATGTTTAGCTGCCTCAATGCTCCTATGTAGCTGCGTCCTAGGACAACCTTTAAGAACACTTAAATTAACTTAAGTTATTATATTACCTAATTAAAATAAAATTAAACAATCCCAATAGCTACTCTCCAGGACAACCTTTTATACAACTATTAAAACTAACACAAAACTATTCTACACAAAATATACTAAAAATAATACTTTGGAGTAAATAAAAATGATATATGCATGTTACATTCTTACATTAAAGTCTGAAATTTAATTAATAATTAATACAAAATTATAATATCTTTGATTACGTATGTTTGGTTACAAGGTGTCTCGGTTTTCAGTAAGAACTGATTAATAATCAGCTTCGTTCATGAAAGTAATGATGGCGTGTACGAGGAAAACTGCGGCATCGATGACAGCGAACACACCAGAGGTTATGAGGAGGTCGTAGGCTTCTTTATTTGGACGAATGTTCACGTAGTACGACCTGTGCCAATCTGGAATCAATAATTAACTTTAACAATGGTAGTAATGCATATTATGTATAATGAATAAATAATACGAATATCGTGGCGAGTAATAAATATACCAAAAACATACATCACGTAAAATAAAAATATAACTGAAAACTATTTTAATTTTATAATTACATTTCTCTTTTACGCAATAAAACTAAGCAATATTTTTTTTATAAAATGTGCTACGTTTTTAATAACCCTTATTTTGGGAAACATCGAATTGACTGAATAATTTTACAATTAAAATTAAAATATAGCAACACTGTCATAGACGGAAGTGGCACAAGACTTCAAATCCCCGATCAACGCACACTATTTACAGTAAAGTGAGCAAACAGTCTGTACCGTGCATAATAAATATGTCTTACGGTACTGATTTTATGGAATGTAGTCGCAAATACGCTTATGCTAATGTTAACGTTGGATATATCGTATTTATACATGATGAATTCTAACTCCAATTAAAAATAATAATTTGTTAGTAATAAATGAGGAATCCAGGAGTGGTTTACGGAGCTTGAACCGTAAGGGACTCCTCAAAATCAACCCAAACCAAAATAAATCAAATCCTCAAAACAGGTGGAAGGAGGCAGGAAAATAGAAGTTCGTATTCACATTCAACCTTCGAATGGGTCAAACCGTCTTCCCGTCTCCCCCTAAACGAAAATCGTTAATCCGCCAGTGCATCCCGGTATTTGACTAACGCATATTAGAGTGGACTGTATAACAAAATCTACATGTATACTAAACTAATATGTTACATGCAATTTAATATGCATAAATAAAATGTCTGTGTCCATGCACGTTCCAAACGATTTTATTTTAATGATATATAATTTTATGAGTTTGTGTTGTAACTTGTTTCCTATTGGCTGTAAATAGATGGCGCTGTTTTCAATAAATATTTTGTCCGTCCCACTATTAAAGAACCGTAGACGAGTATTACTCATATTACGTTACCTATACTTACCAATGTAATCACCACATATACAAGCTAAACGTGATAATTACGCCACAATGATGTATTGAAGTACCAGTTATCAACGTTCACGGCTAATTGAGTAGCCGGTAGCTTGATGGCTAGATTGATTGGATATTTTACGCAATGTCTTATACAAAATTCATTTTATGTATGCGATTATACTCGTATATCAATAATGTCGAGTTGTAACAATAATTTAAGCTTAAGACAATATAATCGTTTGTTGAGAACAAAAACATATTCGATTATGTAAAAAACAAATTGTTAACACATAATCAAATATGCACAGATGAAGTTTAGGGACATACATTGATTACTTGAGATATTTAGACGAGTTATTTTCAGCAAGAAACCGTGTAAATTTATTTATGTAAATATATTTAGAACTGTGGGTTCAGTTAAGTAAAACATTTATCTCTTCTAATTTTCAATACACGTGCGATAAGTTGGTCGAGACATAATTCAAAAGATACATTTCACCATGAGAAAAAGGGGAATGGAAAAACCTTCGAAATTACCTAACGTTATTAGAGGACACCCGCTTAGTTATTAATGGTCAGTTGGATATATGGATATGTGGCACAAAATCCGAAAGAAAAACGTCGCGAAAATCCTACATCCTTCAGAAATAAAATAAGATCAACAAATCCAGTTTAAGCTATTCAAACAAGGAACGTACAAACTCTTCTAAGCTATGTGCCTACGTTATCGTATTTTGATATTTGTTTAGTTGTGCTAACAATTTAGATTTTTTTCTAGGTGCAAATATATTCGGACAACCAAACAGTTTGCAAACTAAACTATACTATTGTATTTAAATTATTTATTAAGTAAGAAGACAAAACTGAAGATTATGAACTTGTAACTAAATAGGAAAATTTCAATACAAGATCTATTTTTGCAAAATAAAGAGTGACAACATTTTACTGTATGCCAATTTTGCGATTTACTAGTTGAAGACCATATGGCATTTTTTACCTCAGATAACCCTATAAAACCAATAATGATGATGAAAATGAAATTATTTATTATACACAAATTAAAATAAATATACAAGAAGTAAATTAAAGTAATAGAATAATAAACTTACCATAGAAAATGATACCAGCAGCGGCCGTGAACATAATGAAACCCAGCACAGAGAACATTAGAGAAGTTTTCCATCCTGCTGACTCGCCTAACAGCCTGGCGATGATGAGCACGCCCGTGATGATGATGAAGCCTGGACAAAGGATAATGATAATCATCTTAAGTAATTTGAATTTATCATCAAAATAAGTGTTTTACTACCTAATTACGAGTTTTAGCAAGATACTCGTTGCATCAAAGCAGATACGAAAAACATTTATCAAGAAAATGTCCGATCTCTTTTTACGAATACTTTTCGTTGAGTGTCTGATATTTAACATGGTCAAAGTTCATGTAGAGAAGACTGTAGAATAATGTTTAGGTATATGAGTGTTATATTAAATAAAATGTTCATCGTTTATATTACTGACAATTCAACTGTAGAACATATGTCACAAGTGTTTTTCAAAAACTCAAAAAGTAATACGAAGATAAAAATGTTAGTGTTATAGTAATGCGCAGACGAAAATAATTCGCAGAAGTTTTTGAATTAAATATGTTATCAAAAACCACCTCCTTTTCGAAGTCAGGTAATAAAATATAATTTATTTAAATTTAAAATTAAAGCAATTTAATTTTTAATTTTCGTCAATAAGTTTTTTTTTATTTCCATTCCAAAACCCACCGTGGTTTTGGACCAATTCTACGGCAAATACCTTTATTTTAAAAATTTCCCTCATTTCAAATGCCATAAAGTTTAAAATAAAAATGTTAACTATAAACTTCATTGTACAGTTAAATATAATTGCCAATAATTCTTTTCAATCTTCTTTAATGCGTGTTTGATTTATATTTCTCTCATGATAACTATAAAATAATTATATTCATTAGATTCAATTGCAGTCCCGCTAAATATACTTAGTATATTGTCATAAATCAACCGTCGGTTTTTACTTTCACATACAAAGTTCAACGAAACCAATTTTCCAGTTAATGAAGAAGTGAAACTGATTTTAAATTGACATTGCGTAAAGATCCGACGACATTGCACGATAGTTAAGATTGACATCCAAAGTATTTGTAATAAAGTAAAGCATTTAATCTCAGAAAGAACCAATAAACTAAATTGTTACGGGATAAATAAGTTTTATCCCGTAAAACAATCAAGTTGATGATAAATGTTTTAGTATATAAACAGTGCAAAATAGCTTTACTTGTATCGATCACTTTATTTTTTCTATAATGTGGAAGTAGCAAACGAGCATGCAGTATGATGGTGGCCATTGTAGCCTATGGACATCTGTAATCAAACCCAAGCAAGATCAGAATCTTACCTAAGGTTAGCCACAGATATATGGAAACGCCTCGGATAAATATATCTCCGTTACCACAACCTTCAAACCAGAATATAGCAATAATAATAATAGTATAATACTTCTGTTATTAGGCAGAATTAGGTGCAGTGGTGCTTCCGGAATCAAACTACAGAGTTCTACCACCTTTAATAAAACCAATCCTGTTGATGTTCCTTCAATGTAGTCAAAATAATTGCGACAATAGAAAGACTGAAAGGTTCAAGAAACTAAGACAAGGGGGACCAAAGTCCTTCCAATTGTTCCAAAACATTCAAGGACGATTAGGTGACGCTAAATTAAACGTTAATTAGTAACACCTACCATAACAAATTGTCTCTTTAAAATCAATCATAAATGGTCTTATAAAGACGAATTGTGCAAAATATTTGCAAATTTATACATTTTGTTTAAATTACATTAAATGATTCTTTTATATCGTTCGTTTCAACGGATTATTGGCGACGGTGGATGTTAATCGGCTTTAAATGTTTGGAATCGATTTTTAACAATAAGATTGCCTGCAAATTGAACGATTAGAACAAATTTACGGCGACAAGTAGGTCATGGCTCTTTTAATTGTGTAAATCAGAATAGTACCTTGTTACACATCAGTGACCATGGATTTCATGATTTAACTTATCGAAACTTGGATAAGACATTATAATTATATATTTATGTAATAGTGTTAGTTCCATTGTTTTATTTCACTAGCCATGAGCCATGGTCCCATAGGTAGTGATGTCCACTATATACTTCCCGACTGCATTAAAATCGTGAAATAACTATCGATTGTTCCTATCAATGGAGTAGGTAAAATGGATTCAACGTCATCATTAAAAGTTAAATATTCTACGTACTACACAACCATTATCTTTTATAGTCATTTATGGTCAAATAATTATTTCAAATTGCATTTGCCCATGCTATCTTCCAAAGTCCTTACCATTTAATGACACGTCATGATTGGCATTGAAAAGTGTTGTAATATTTTAACTTCATCTATAACATTTGATTTCTTCCCTAGCAATATAAATAGGCTTCTAATTTGTTTGCATAATGTTATTAAGTTGGTACTTACTTGAGAAAGAAGAGTAGATGAGTGCGATGTGTCTCTGGCTCGATGCCACGACCTGGGGCATGTAATACAGGGCGCCGACGATAAGACCGATGGCGATCACGGCTAGGATCTAGAAAAGGGGAGATACAAACTTTAATAACATTACAATTTTAAAAGAAGGCGCTGTTTAAGCATATCAAAATTAAGAAAGAATTGCTAGAGATATCTTATACATAAAAAAAATACAAATCGGCTTTGGCAGATACTATTTTGTAGAATGAATATAGCGGTATTAATGAATTTACGAAATTAAATGAATATTTATGATTTTAAGCTGATATTATGGCGAAATTGATTCATTTTAATATGTTACGTGTACTCACGATACGCGGTTTTGAATTTCTTTTGTGAGTACCCGTAACATATTAAAATGAATTAAACGAAGACTCCAATACAACAAAGCAACAAACGTGATTTTTTCCCGGTTATTATAGATAATGCTAAGGAACCCTTAGTGTGCGAGTCCGACTCGCACGCACCGGTTTTTATTTGAAACAATCGTGTGTAATGTACGGTTCAGTTATAATCATCTTTTCGGCCTACATGCAAGGCATGCCAATAATTTGCCATAATGATAATGGTTATTGTCATTCGTATGTATTCGTTTTTTTAACAGCGTTACATTCCAACTGTTCTAGAAATGAAATTGTCACATTTATATTGTAATTGTGCCGTTTTATAAATTACAATTTGTTATAAAAAGGTGGTTTAAAAACACTTCATTGTACGCCGATTGGCAAGTTTTTGCTCTGAAGAATTGTAACAGCAAACTAATTCTAGTTTTAAGATTGGCGAATTGAACAATGTAGCACGTAACAGAAAATAATAAAATGATCTAGTAAAAGGATGTTACCGCAGATTATACTGTAGTGAAAGCGTCAATCTTGTCAACACTCGTTTTCTCCTTTTGAATATTCGTAAACACCACAAGTAAATGGTTTCCGAACACCGCAGGCGTTTTCCTAATGACTACTGGTTTTCACTTTCACGATCTCTTGTCTTTGATCGGGTTTGAATTTTACGAGCTCTGCCGCTACATTTTTATACTAACGCTTTGAACCTGCGGTGGCGTAAGTATTTTCGGAACCTTTTTATGGCATCAGAATATCTTTAAATTTAAACGGTTGTATAACGTGTTGGGCATTTCATGCAATTAATGTTTTTCGTTTGATTTTTCATTATATTCTTAAAATAAGTTATTGTGTTGTACTTTGCACTTGCATAATTATTTCCAATGTTCTGAACGTTTCGAATTGAAACACAAAAAGTCTTGAACGAATCGTCCTACAATGAGGTCTTTGTGAAGTTTAAATGAAGACACAAGGTAGCTTTGTGTATCAAGGACGTTATGTACCGCTGAATTATCCGCGTTGCTGTCACTTGCCCATTCTCACGTTTCAACGCTTGCTCGAATGACACCTGCGTTTGTGATTGTGGAGTAATCAATATGTTCCGTGCATTTACCATTTTACGCTCAACCTTACTTACAACTGTGGTACCTAAAATATTATTCTCATTCGATTCTGATACGAAATGCCTAATATCTTAAAATGCTGCCTGCAATAATCGCTTGTATCCTTGCTTTGTAATTCCAATTTGTTAGGTATTTGGTGTTTAGTAGATTATTATTTTCATTTTGAACTTTCTTTTATCATTGTTACATTATTATTGTCTCTGTAAGTAATTATTTCGCTTTTATTTTACTCCAGCGTGCTCGGAGAGGGTTATGCTTGGAATTTCGCTATGAGACATCATTCGCAACGATGAAATCCGTAGATGAACTAAGGTGACCGACATAGCTCTCAAAATTAGCAGGCTGAAATGGCAATGGGCTGGCCACATCGCTCGTAGGACAGATAACCGATGTGGAAGAAAGGTCCTCGAGTGGGACCACATCTAGGCAAAAGAAGCACAGGTCGGAGTGGCGCCGTTTAGGGGAGGCCTATGTCCAGCAGTGGACCATAAAGGCTGATGGATGGATGGATAGAACCTTAACCATATCAGTGTTCTTACCTCTGAGACTAAGTTGAAAAGTCTTGCAAAGTATGCGCTTATCATACTCTTTAAACCAAAGCATAGAAGTGAATTTTACACACTTTAGAAGAAAAAATATCCTTCACGAAACGCCTGGCAGAAGTAAAACATCGTGTTTGTAGCAATAATTGCAAAAGAGGCAAGATTACGAAAGGAACTAAATATACAGTATAATGAAAATTATACCATCTACATACAGTACCCCGCACTAAGTTGACCTAATACCGCAGCCCGCTTAATTTTGGTGGATACTTAATAGTTCCGACAATGTTTAACAGATGGCGCAAAAATAAATAAAAATGCAAATATCTATTTTAAGTATATAGTACATATTTACATGACGGGAAAACATAAAAACCTTTTTTTAATTACGTTCAACAACATTTTTATCAACTGTACCTAAACTGTCAGCCTCTCCATTGGCATTTAAATAAAAGACCTAACGAATTAAATGAAATACGTATACAATTGTTATAGTTACCTATAAGGGATGTTTTTACGGTTTAAGAAGAATTTTATTTGTCTTAAAGAATTTACATAATTCACTTACTGGGAAATCATGACATAAAAACATTATAATATCGGGCATAGGTACAAAAAGTTATGTTATTATGAGATTACCATCTAGATACTTAGATAATAACCGAAACGAATGATATAATTTTAAAAGTGGGTTAACGTAAACAAGTAATATTGTTATACCCTCCGTATGATGTTTTTTAAATGGGTTTCAAAAAAGGCGTTTACGGAGGATATCAGAAGCTTTTCAAATATTGACGAGCCTTTAATGACCTGAAAACAACGAGCGTGCCGTGTTTTCAAAGTATATTTAAAAAAGGATAGAAAGATAATTATGACTATACACTCCACCATGTTGTAAGTGCTCACTGCCGCCCAAGGACATTTGTAGGCTAACTTCTTGTTTAACAATCTCTTCATCTTTCATCTCGAATTTCATCTGTCAGGGGAAATGTATGCTCGTTTACTACAATATGGTAAAAACTGCTGTTACTACTTAAAAAAAAAAAGACGCTTTCTACACTCATAGCCCCATAGTAGGATTTTCTCCTGTCGAGGGTGCCATGGAAACTCACTAAGACGAATACACGAACACCCAGACTCAGAGCGGACATCTAAATTCAAAATTCAGATGTCTGTCTGGCCGGAAATCGAACCCGGAACCCACTGCGCGCAGATTTTACAGTTTAAACTTTTTACAAATGATGTATTTCTGCTGTCTCTACTACAAATAACGTGATATGTATAATAATAATAAAGCCTTTAATTTTTCCTATAAACTTAGACTGTTACAGACTATTAGTATTATCTTAACTCTATATTAGTAAGTGACTCTAAATTTAAGTTAGTTTTTTTCTTTTACTTATATTAACCCCATTGTTGTGTATAGACCTCCTCCAATTTATGCCATTTTTCACTGCTCTATGCTAGTTTTATCCAGTTTTTTTCTGACCAGTTTAACTATTTTGGCAGCCCATCTTTTATATGGTCTCCCCACGTTTCTTTCAACGTTCACAGATAGACGCCTGAAATATTTACAGAATATTAAGGTACATATCTACTTAAAAATAAAAAATAAATTAAATTTGATAGATATTTAATTGGAGCTTCCATATAACATACGTGACTTTTTTGCCATTAAAGAAACGGAACCCTTCGTGCATAAGTCCACCTCGTGCTTGGTCCGTTTTATTAACTCTGCTCACTGTTTTTACCTGAAAATTCGCATAAAATATGAAATGTACAGCTTTACATTCTAGCATGCCAGTCTGAAAGCATCAGTTGTTGTTGCAGTTAATTTATGCAAATCTAGAGTACCTATCTCACTGTCTGGATTCTCGTGAAGAAACTTAGATTTTTAATATATTAAATACCGTCTTCTGTCTTGGCTTTGTATTTAAATAAAGTTTAAAGATCAGACATTATAAGACTAAGATAGGGATTGCTTGTTTTTATTGTGTTTTGGATTGAAATAACTGATGTTTACAGTTACACAGTATCATGTAAATTAGAAACAATCCACAACATTTTATATAGATATTAAAAAGTATTAACATTGTTAAAAACATTATAACAAAAAACCCGACTTGCTTTGACTGATTAAAACAAAATTTTTGCTCAAAATGATATACATTTTATTTAACGATTATATGAGTTTTTGTCGAAATTGTTACGTAAAAGTACCTATTATAATATATATATTTTTAGATTGATCTATTCACTAGTTCTCATTTGATACCCATAAACTAAACTAACTAAAAATAAGTATAGTAATATTAAAAAATTCGTCCCCTCCCTTTAGCCGCCATTTTCAGGCGCCATTTTTTTAAATGATATAGCCTGTGACACTCTATAAACTGAAACGGTTCTAATGATACGTCATATATCAAAATCTGTCAAGCCATTTGGGCTGTAGTGCGTGCCAAAGAAATGGACATACATACAAACAAACATACATGCATACATACATACATTGGGTTTTGGGTTTGCTAAATTAATAAATTAGATGTAGCTTTATCAACCAGATATCAATCTGGCCAGGGATTGAACCCGGAACCCAATGCTTGCCAGACCGCCACGAGCATTGTAATGTATCACTGCGCTACAAACATTACAAGTAATTTACATAATGGAGCAAACGGTATAATGTTTTTTGTAATATTGGCTAAGACCCAAGAATTAAAGTGGATGTAAACACAACTTTGCTAACGTTCTTGCGTATCTGGAAGTGGGTCGAACGAAGAGCTTAATGTTCGCAAACTATGAAATATGTGTGTAGTACCAAGTAGAAACAATATTAACAAGATGTTCTACGGGTAGTTTAGTCCAGTCAAATAAGGTCTGAAATCAAAATTTGACACTCAACTTTGCATTTTTGATATAATATAGTTCAAATGTTACTAAAACGATGTGTAAATTATTCTTAAAATCTCCCTATCTTGGTTAATTTTGATGGGAGGAAAAAAGCCATTGTACCGTTTTTATGTAAAATTGTACGCCCTACATTTTCATTAGATTATAAACTTACATATCAAAAATGCAAAATTTTGATTTCATACCTTATTTGACTGGACTAGTTGTTTCTGTTTCATATCGTTAAACTTCATCTTCATCTTCACCTATTGGTTAATAAATATATACAATAATGTCAGATCAAAAGTATTCACTAATAAATATTAAGCAAAATACAATGAATAAAATAAATACAGCGTTGGGTAATTTTATCGCAAAAAACGAAATGGAGAGAAACGGAAACGTATTATACTGTCACAATAAAAAATAATCGTACAAAAATATTGATACTTTTAAATAAATGGGTTAAACAATTCGATGTTTAAAAAATATGGCACGTAGGCTTTTTCTCGTTCGTTCATCATTTATCGTTTTTAGCTTTCCTTTCGAAGTATAACTACTTGCCGCTTACTTCGGTACTTTATATTATATCGTCAACCCATTATTGTCCCACTGCTGGGCACGGGTCTTCTTTCAGAATGAGAGAGTTGTAGACCATAGTCCACCGCGCTGGTCAAGTGATTGGTAGACTACACCTTTGAGAACACTTCTTTTGTTTTAGAGTACACTCAGGAGTACAGGTTTCCTCACAATGTTTTCTTTACCGTAAAGCACTGATAATGAAATTCTAATACGCAAATCATTTTAGAAAATTCAGTATTGCGTGCCTGGGATGCGACCTCGGACTCTCGAGGCCTCTTGAGAGGCCAAGTTTCAACAATTAGACTATCGCTACTCGAATAAACCCAGAATACTTTATATTAACCAATACAATTTAAAACTAGGTAACCTAGTTGACCATTCAATAAAATAATCTATATCTTGTTCAAACTGTTCGTTCGTTGCCAAATTTCGATTCAAGCCAGTAAAATGTCTCTGGCAAGTTTACAAAATTTCGTTTTACAACCAGTTACTATTATTCCAATGTCCCAATTTACGACTGCTTAAGGGATGATTTTTTATTATATTTGTAAATCTAGATACTGTTTATCCGACTACTTCTGATGGAGGGTAATGTTTTCGAGCGTATGTATTTCCATTTCTTAGGGATGATCTACAGCCTAATTAGCTAGACGAATTGTGACGTATGACATATCATTAGAATCGTCTCAGTTTGGAAAGTGAGGCTTAAAATAATACTATTAGCTGACTATTTTGACGGAAACTCTATTAATCAATATATAACTACGATTTATGAAATTGAATATGTAATTACGAATAAAATAAATGTTTTAAGTACTTCGGTTTTTTCTTTTAATATTTTTAACAATGTAAGTAGTTTACACTATAAACGTAGAAGAAAAACATGCAGCTGATCTGATGTTAGTAACTGCCTATCAATAAAAAAGGACACTTTCTACACTCATAGTCCCACACTGGGATTTCTCCTGTATCGTGGGTGCCATGGACACACAAAGACGAATACACAAACATCCAGACCCAGAACAGAAATCTAAAC
>DWNE01004275.1:0-15414 GCA_018249875.1 Cecropterus toxeus
TTCACATTTCTGTCTGGCCGGGGATCGAACCCGGGACCCACTGCGTGTCAGAACGACCAATAGGGCGATAAAATCGTTGAAGAAATAGCCATAACCATTATAATAATTTCATTTTTAAGTTTACGTGTGTCGCGTAAACTTTATATAAAGAACGTTTAAATCGGGGGAATCACAATTTCTTGGAGTTGATAGCTGATTCAGTTATCTGTAAATTACTCCATATATAACAGGGGTTCTACCTGTAGTCAATTAAAGATATTATTTAATGGAACTAAGATGGTCTCCATATATACGAAAGTATACCAGCAACCACACCCTTCCCCCAAACCGCAAGAAATGCTTTATTACACTATAAATAGGTAAGGCGGTGGTATTTGAGGTCGAACCATATTCGAACCATCACAACCTTACAAAAATATAACACTTAATAAATCTTTGGTTTATTAATAAATACATAACTTAATTTGTGACGAATATCTTGAAAAGTTAATTTTATAGCAAATTAAATAAACTTATCACAGCCACAATTTAGTAGTTAATGAAGTGAAATGATATTTCTGAGCCTTAAAAATAGTTCGAGCTAATAAAAAAAGTATTTAAATTCGACGGAGAATTATATTAATATTTCCCACAAAAAAATTATGAATAGTAATATTTTGAAAAGTACGATTTAATGCGATTTCGATTTTATGAGGAATGATATGCCTTAAATTCTAAATAATGTATAGCTCAATAGTTAAAGGAATATATGTACGAAGATTTACATTTACAACCTGTAACCAGGTGTGCTGTGAATTATCGTTCCACATTCTGATACGAATTTATCCTGACTTTAATGTGCCTGTATTCTTGTATTTCGTTTGGAGTAAAGGCCCAGTAGGTTTGAATATTTTTGTGAAAGTGTATATTTTTTTCTAAATAATGTAAAATTTCCCAATCGAATATTTAATCTAATATGATTTATTAATGTCCAAATTCTTAACATATGAAAGAAAATCGAGACCAAACCGGAACTAACGAAGCAATAAGTTGACGATGTTTAGGTAAACTTTTATATAACGTTGAAACATAGCTGGATTAAATTTAAAGCATAAAAATTTCAAAATGAAGGCAGAAGTACAATTTTAGAAACGAAAGTAAAACATGAAATGCAATAAACATGAACTAAAATTAGTGGCGTTTGCCTTCAAGCATATAAATGAGCTTCAACTTGCATTAAATAATTTTTACTTTACCGAAATCCATGTTTGGATATTTCTTTTAGTCAAAATAAAGGGATATGTTTATTTTACGTTTTGGTAGCAGTTATTCGTTAGTGTGGACGAACACCGGTTTTTGTTTGAAAACAGGGAACGTGTGCACCTCCAATTTTTACCCGACTGAGTCAGAAAGAGGGTAATGTTCTTCGAGCGTATATATGTGGATGGAGCGTATGTGTGTATGTATGTGGATTTCTTTGGCACGCGCTAAAACCCAAACGGCTTGATGGATTGTGACCTATAATAATAATTATAATAATAATAATTATCATTAAAATCGTCTCAGATTGCAGAGTGAGATAATTTAATCTATATAATTTTTAAAAATGGCTCCTCCAAATAGGGGAGAAAGACGGGGAGAGGGACGACATTTTTATTAGCACGACAATATAAGTTTCAAAGGAAAGCTAGAAAATAGATCACTCTAAAAATTTTACGCAAACGGGTTTATTGTTTTACTATTTTTAACAATGTTATTAGATTTAACTTATAACTTATATAATAAGAAATCAATTTAATACTTGTTTTTAACGGTAAAGGAACATATATGTTTTAATCGACTTCGAAAAGGAGGTGGTTCTATGTTCGACTGTATGTTTTTTTTTACTGTAGTCTATTCCTGACGACGTCTAACGACGAAGTCACTAACTCTTCTTCTTCATTCTCTAACATATTTATTTTATTTAACCAGATATGCAAACACGATAGTCAAAATATTGTATAGTAACTTGAAATTTTATTTTTAGACAAAGCCATGAAGATGAGTGCAACAGCCTACAACAACAACATCCTGATCGCCATGGGTACCTTCGCTCTCCTCTTGATGACTGTCGTGGCAGCTCCAATGGTAATTTTTTGATTTTTTTGTTAGAAATAAGTAAATATAACAAACGACCATTGTGTCAATTTAATGGTCAGTAGAGGCCATGGATATCATAAAATCAAAATTAGACTTACCCGTAAACCTATATATATTCAAACAACTAAATACAATGGCGACCCATGGAAATCTAATCCAGGCCACCAAGTGGTGAATCGTAATCGTTTTGAGAAACATTAGCTCGAATTAAGGGCATAGGGCCGTAGTCTCTACTTACGGATTTCCCAGAACTCTCCTGGCTAAGGGTAAGCCTTATTTTAATAATATATATTTACGTAACCGTCTGTGTGTCTTTCTTTTCAAGTAGAAAAATAATCACAGTTCAATCTACGAGACTTAAGATTTATGTAATAAAAAAAAATGTTAATATACCTATTGCGATTAAGGTTTCTCTTTATTATCTCTACGCTATATTTTAAGTTAACTTTATTTAACTTACCTGCAATGTTAACTGGTAATTAAATTGCTGTATGATTAATAGCTGCCATTAAGAGAGGTCTCATGTTCAATGCACTGGCATATTAAACTAACTAGAACGATAAACTGAGTAATGTACCCTCTTGCAGTAAAGATGGTGCGATACTCACTTTTCATTGTAATAATAATTAGCAGATATGCATGTTGTCTAATATTAAATGATCTTTAGAAAAAAAAGAAGAAAGATAGAAAGAAAAAAGTTTATTCTTGACAATTATGACACATAACAGGTACAATTGTAGAACTACATTATATAGATTATGTGCTGCAATAATCGCGAAAGGGGTCAAACTCAGCAAAAGCCATGCGTTGGTAAACCACGTCATGGCACTGATATTCAGTTAGCCCCATAAATGACGTTTTAGTTTCCAGTCCCTCCCCTCGCCGCCCAGTTTTTTTTATGCTATACAACAGCAAGTTATATTTGATCACTTTAACCAACTTGTTGATTGCGCTTAGAATCAAGCGTTACCTTAGAATTAAGGTAACGCTTGATTTGTGTCTTGTTGTTGGAGAAACATTTTAAATAAATTGATACATAAAACTTCAAACCTAGTTATATTATATTTAATATACACGCGAAAGGTTTATTCAAGTACTTGCTGACTTTATAACTAATCATCGCGGAGTCCATAAAACTAAAGATATAATCACGAAATTCCGTTGATTACTTTATTTTATGATGCAAAACACACGCTAAAAATGACTTTTGAGGTTTTCCATCCCTAAAATAGTTAAGTAACGATTGAATATTTGTATTTTAATCTGCGCGGACAAAGTCGAAGGTAAGCCAGTTGATTGTATAGATCACAGGTGCGTTTCTATCCCTGAAAAGTGATACAACGAGAGCGGAACGAATTTCGAGCAGGTGTTTTAGGAAATTACACGTTATTTACAGTAGCACTACATATTCAAGTAACAAATGAAAAGCTTTTACAACCCATTCGGATAAACTCATCAGACGGAACGCCTTATATAAGTAATTTGATCTTACAATATGAGTGCCATTTTACCCAGTAGTAAACGAGCATGCAGTCCATCTGATAGTAAGGCGATTACATGGATAATTCCTTAAAGAACAGGAGTTATACCTGAACCTGATTACAGATGTGCTGCTTCTCTGAAGGATTAAGGCGTGTAAGTCAGCCGAGGCTAAGAACTTTATGAGATACTGACCATGTATTGCCGAAAGTTTGTAGTTTTAAAGTACAGAAATGATTTTTTAAATACGAAGATTGTAGTCCTTGCCCCTTTTCTATTCGAATGTCACGTAAATATTAGTATGTATGAAGAGTGCGCGACGTTCAACGTAATTTTCTAACTTTTAAACTTTTAACTTTACTTCTGGAAATTATTAACATATCCTTTGAAGCATATATTTTTATATAACCCGTTTGACAAAAGTTCTTGATGAAGCTACATATATAGTGTAGACACTATATATGGTTCGGCTCGGCTAAATCCGTTCGACCCGAGTGATTGGAATTTAACGTTTTTATATAAGTTTTTCGCTCGACACGTCGTTCTAATAACTCGAGCGTCGTTCGTTTTGCGCTTGAAACCTCAGCGTTGAGAGTTAAAAACAAAATTTGAATATCAAATCTTCTAGTACCACAATATTTCGC
Organism: Cecropterus toxeus; assembly: GCA_018249875.1. NCBI lineage: Eukaryota > Metazoa > Arthropoda > Insecta > Lepidoptera > Hesperiidae > Cecropterus > Cecropterus toxeus. The sequence goes on from DWNE01004275.1 coordinate 4,242, forward strand.
AGCAAATTGTAGCAATTTTTTCTGAAATTTGGGCAAAATTTGAAGTCACACTTAGCTATTCGCTCACTCTATTTCTCTCTTTTATCATACTACTTATTTCACTAATAATTTAAAATGAACACGTTATAGACGCATAATCAAAAATAGAGCTGGATTATGTATTTTTCAAACGTAAATGTCTCTAAATCCACGGCAGCATACAGAAGATTACCTACGATTGGCTTAAATCTATTCCAATCAGCTCACAAAAGCATGCCACAAGATAAAATTAATGAAAACTTGTCTCTGATAGCTTGTGTATGGTTAAGTTGTAATTACTAATGTTAAACCCTTTGAAGCAGGCAGAAGATGAGCAGTCAGAGAACGCACTGGTGGCGCGACAGGATTCCGACGGCGACATGTCGGTACCGTGGGACTCCATCGACACGGCCACCCTTCGCAAGCTGATCCTGCAACTCGACGCTGACGACAGGTAAATACTAAAATACACTTATAGCCCCACGCTGGGATTTCCTCTTGTATCGTTGATGCCATGGACACACACAAAGACAAATATACAAACACCCAGACCCAGAAAAGACACCTAAATTCAACATTCACATGTCTGTCTGGCCGGAGATCGATCCCGGAATCCACTACGCGATAAAAGGGAATAATATAAATGACTGGAATTTTCAAAATATTTTTTACGGTATCAAACCATAAAGAATCCTTTTGATAATCCTAAAAACTGTGTACAAATATGAACGTGGGCGGTACAATTCGACGATGGTTTGTGAATTATTGGTTCTCTAAAATAACTTATTTATTACTGACATTAATGTGATGAGCTAAAAGGTGAACGAACAAAGAGGTAATTTCTTGAAAGGCTACAGTAATTTAAGCGATATAGCTCCCACCTACGTGATTATGTAAATTTTTATGTAAAGTTTTGGCCATTAATGGGTTAATTCACCGGTTATCTCTAACAAAACTAAATGAAAATTTATTGGCTTTTACACTTTCCATATTCTGAAAAAAGTATTATTAGACAACGTCTAATACTTTTTTTAACCATTCAAATTGTCGTTAAAAATACACGGTTTGTTTATATATTGTTAACGAATATATTTTTATAACATTCCTTTATTTAATATTTGATACTTAATGTCCGTATAGTCCACCTGACGGTCAGTGGTTAGTGCCACCCTTGGACATCTGTAAGCCATTTTATCGAAAACAGGAGTTCTATCCGAAGTTAATGACAGACGAGTTGTTACAATTGGACTAAGAGTTATCTGTGTATTTCTTTTTAAATTATATTTAATATGCAATTTCCTAGGTCATCCTTCATCCTAGGACTTCAGATAGAACCCCTGTTCTATATAACGTTGCTTATAGATATCCATGAGCTGCGGTGACCACTTACCATAAGACGGATAAGAATGAAGTAATAAACGAGCATGCCGCTCGTTTATTACTTCATTCTTATAAAGAAGTGACTTAATTAAGTGTTAAATAGCATTTTACTTCATTTATCCGTCCAGTTAGCCTGTCCGTTGACGGGTAGGACGCTGTGGTAAGTCTGTAAACGCGAACAGTTAATTAAGCTGCTTAACTTGCCCTGTGAGTGGCTGTAGGCTGGAATTAACAGAATGCGTAACAGTTTACTGCGGCTCACTTTTCCCGGATAAGCTCTAAGAGGAAACTGTTGAAACATATTACGTGATACATTCTTTGATAAAAGGTACCGTGCTTCATTAACGAAATAAGAATAATTGTAAAATTATTGACGCTGAGTTTCTTGTCGGATCTTCTCAGTTTCAGTTCAGGAATATATAAAAAAGGCTGTCTTGAGCACTTCCCATAGAAGGGAAAACTTAAAAAATAACGAACGGAGGTATATCTTTGTACATAGGTACATATATGTACGGTATGCACGGTATACATATAGCTCATGGAAAGCGTTCATGACGTGATGACGTGAATACCATGATTTTAATTTACCCAAAAAGTGCTAACATGCCATAGAAAGATTTCACTTAAATAAATGCTGTTACTAACAATTTGTAAGTGCCCCCGTAAGCCTATACAAAAGATAGACATTTATGACATATGATTATCAAAATATGTAGCATTCGTTTGATTTCAAAAAAACTACCTTTTTTTTAAAACACGCTTTCTACACTCATAGCCCCACACTAGGATTTACCCCTGTGTCGTGGGTACCAAGAACACACAAAGACGAACACACTTTAGAACATATGTATTATATGTAGGACAGACATTTTATCAATTGACTTCTTGGGTACCTTAATTGTATCAGAAAAATATATTAATATTAAAATAGCTGGGATTCTATTGGTGTTTGTTTTAGAACAAAATAACCATTCTTAACCTTTGCATTGTCGTCTGTTTAATTTTTCTCTTACCTTTGTACTTTAGTACAAAAGAAAATACACAAAAGGCATAGCCGACTGTTTCAAAACAGGCGTTTATTATAGTAAATTTACGTTAAGAAGGGTTCCGTAGCGTCACGGCAGTAATAAAACAAAACAAAGTGTTGTTTAGTACAAAAAACAATTTTAGTATTCAGAAAACTTCCATTTCAACCATTAATTAGGCAGCAAACTTCCAAGACTAATAACAATATCCTTTTGAACGGTTTCGGAAGTAAGTTAATTGTGGTTGTGTACTGAAAGCTAATTACCAGCTCTTGATTATATTGATGTATTTAGACATACAGAAGTGTAGAATATATAAATTTAATCCAATAATAATCTTATCAGAATTTTATTTAACTTCCTTTTATAAATATTTCAGATAAAAATAATGTCTCAAACCAAATAAACTACCAGAAGGCGTTTTTTATACGAGCCTGTTTTGTTGCTATCTCTATGGATGACAGCTACGAAGTAATTAAAACTAAGTAATCTTTAAAATAGTTAGCTCCTAGTCTACTATTTCACACATTCTCGTCAACCCATTATTGTCCCACTGCTGGGCACGGGTCTTCTCTCAGAATGAGAGAGTTTTAGGCCATAGTCCACCGCGCTGGCCAAGTGCGAATTGGTAGACAGATTTGTAGATTTCACACATTACTAATACCCTAATAAAGTTTGAATAAGATCTATTTGTCAGATGTAATACCAGAAGGCGCTTTTTAATACGAGTCTGTTTTGTTACTATCTCTACGGGTGACAGCAACAAAGTAATTAAAACTAAGTAATGTTTAAAATAGTAGACTCCTAGTCTAGTTTGCATTTCTTAATGAAGAGCGAGTAGTATATCCCCAGGCTATTGTCAGTGTCACCGCGGCCTTTGGCTAATGCGAAGGCCAGGATTATCTAGTCTAGCCATACCTTTAGGATTAATTAACATTGGAGTTAAAATTAATTGATTACTTTCAACTTTAAATTCTAATTATTATATAACAAATTTTATAAATAAATTAGAACTCCGAAAAATATCTTGTGTATTGATTGCTTATTGATTTAACCATTGTTATGTAGAAGTCGATATAAACTGAAAGCGGTCCAATCCAATATGTCAATATACTATTCATCTAAAACCAGACATCCGAAGAATGCGTCTAAAATATAATATAGGTAATTATAACTTGAAGCATTTGAACGGAACCGTAACTTTTTATACTATATGAAGGAAATAACAATCAATCAAACAGTTCACTAAAGGAATTTGAAATCAACTCTGGACAGGGAACCTATCTAAAGTCGGCCTCTGATACTTTACTTCTTTAGGCTTATGATAGAAAGCTTAGTATAACTATCCTCTTGACACTCTTCAAACCAGAATTCAGTAGCACTTAACACTACAGTTATAAATCATCGGAGTAAGTAAAATTAATTACCTATTAGCAGTGAACAAAGCGGTTCGCCTCTTGAATCCCTTCATCTGTATTTCAATACAACTTATTACTGGGAACGACTTGTTTGCATAACGGTGCGCTCAATTAATTTCAAGCGCATATAGCCATTTTAATATAAATAGAAGGTTATTAAAGTAAACATAAAATGCATGAATAACTTACCTTTTAAGGGTTGAACTTTTCATTCTGCTGTAATAATTTAATTGCGAATTCCTGACGACTTTAGTTTTAAATGTGGTATGTGAAATTTCACTAATGTCGTAACTTCATTAGGTGAGGATAAACATGGACTCTATCTGTCGTACTCTAGGCTGTTTTTGTTCCCTACAGCAAAATGTTATTTACAATTTCGTTAGAATTTGTGTCAGCTTAAAATACATTGTCTTTTATCATTTAAGAAGTAATTTAAGTTAATAGGCAATCTTCTGTGTGGTTACCATTAAGAAGCTACGTGTATCTTTAACGCTTTTCAAAAAGGTTTTCAGAAAGCCTCATATACTTATTAAAATTCTGAAACAATTGTATCTAATAACACTTTCATAATTGTTATAGTACATCGCTGACTGCGAAGTACTAGTTGGGGGTAATATAACAATCGATCGCAGCGCTCATAGTAGCCAAAAGTAAAAATAATGTTGGCGCTGTCATCTATATATATAAAAGGCCATTCCGATTCACTGACTTATATATCAATTGCTTCTGAACTGCACACATAAACTCAACCCAGATTATATTTAACTCTTGCTTATTATGTACTATTGTTGGCGCATGCGGTGTTTGCCTTAATAGGTTATATACTTAGTTTTTAAATAAGTTAAGTCAAATTTGTAAATCTAGTATTGTAACCACTGGCAAGCCTTTTTAATAAATAAATAAATAAATAAATAAATGCACAGCCGAAAGTACTATATCTAGAACCGTAAAATTTGGTACAAGGGTTCCTTTCATGGTGCAAGTGAGCGATAAGAAAGGATTTTTAGAAATTCAACCCCTAAAGGGTTTAAATAGGGGTTAAAAGTTTATATGAAAAATCGCCAATTTTGATTCAAGCTCTATGAAACTTAGTATCTGGTTTTATGGATAGAAATAATGAATGTAATCAGATACACCAATTTTTTCATGTTCAACGAAGCGGGCATGGATCTGCTAGTCTGCCATATCTCAGAGGAATCTGTTTAGGCTTGGTTGCCTAATTTTAATAATCACATTATTTCGCCGACAAATATAGGTCACAGCAGTTGTTGTGTTGTAAATTACAAGAATACTGGCAGAAAAAGTACATTGTAGCATTGTTGAAATTTTATATTATGAATAATATTCATTTTGATCTAAAAACGATCACTAGTAATACAGGAACAAGTAGTATACATATATATGTATGTTAATTATTATTGAGTGTAATTATAATGGAATATAAATTTAGTGGGCCACATAAATAAAAATATAAACTACATATTTTAGAATCACAATCATAAGATATTTACTATGTAAGTAATAAAGTAAAGGTATCTTCCTAAGTGCAATTGTCGCTGTACTCCTGAGATCGTCAATTTATTGAATCGTGCAGCGTTGTTTAAAGCGATATGTTTCATAAGTATTTGATTACAGGCTGGGAATGAATGGTCGCGTGAGCCGCTCGTGGCCTCAAGCGGAGCCTCGCGGCTGGGGGCTGCGCACGCTGGACGGCCGCCTCGCGAGGCCGTGGCGCGCCGACAAGAGGCAAGTCCGCTTCAGGCAGTGCTACTTCAACCCTATCTCCTGCTTCCGCAAGTGAACGGACCCTGGCAACTACCGCTTAGCCCTGCTCTTGTATAACTCACACCATACCGATGTTTCACGGAATCTAACTCCATATTAACACGCAGTACGTGTTTCAATGTATGTCTACGATAATATTGCATATTCGCAATATTAACGTTTTGTTATTACTAGTACATTCCAATTAGTAACTGAAATATTGTAACATTTTAAGCATTCATACGTTTGTAATTCGAAGTATATAGTATTTCAATTTTACCTTTTTAATAAGTAAGTAATGTTAATGATATGTTAATCATATAAAAACATTCCTAGCAGTTACTTATGCAGTTACAAGTACTTCATCCTTTGAATTTGTCCAACAATCACTCAATTACTGACTACATAACCATTCATTACTCTTCATCTCATTGTGCATACATACTTACATAGATATAGTTATAAAATACTTAAATAAATGTTACAGTAGAGATTGTAACTTATTTATAAATTTAATGAAGAATATACCCAGTCAAGGAATAAAGTGAAGATTGTGTAAAATTGTTTGTTTTATTTTCAAAATCCGATTTAAACATTCATTGTTTAACCGTATTAGTTTTAATCCGATGCTAGATTTATTCCGGTCAGAAAAAAATCCGAACGTGAGCGCCAAGAGCTATACTTGCTGGCATTTCAGTTTTTCACATTTTATTTCAGTATTTTATTTTTCATATGGCCAGAAAATAGTATTTTGTAATCAACGGAGGATCTGCTAGCACCGTACACCACATGGAACTGTATATTTAAAGTCATACGGACAAGCATCGAGTAGCAAATGATTGTGTGGGTGACCAGATGTACCTATGTACATCAAACAAATTTATATAGTAGCTCCTCAGCGATTTGAGCGTTAAAACTCTGATTTCAGTTTAATATCTTCATGAAGTGTTGGTTCTACGAAACCCACCCTTTAAAACATAGCGCTGTACTTCCGATAAATACTTGAATAACTTCAAAATCAACATCTTTTGGAACGAACGAATTTTTCACAGTAAAACCTTAATTAAAATTTTGTAATATGTTTTATTTTGAGCTTACCTATAACTTTTAATAAGGTTGAAAGACACAAAGTGTCCTAATTTTATGCAAAAAAAATAGTAGCATAGATTTTCATAAGTGGTAGAACGAATGTACCACCGCCACACTTATTCCTCGATTGTAGCAGTTCTTGCGTTTCAGTAGAAGGGCGTGGTTGCTAGCTCACTTTCATATTATACGACCATCTTAGTCCTCCGGAGAAGCAATGCATCTGTGCTCGACTTCAGATTGAGCCCTTGTTCTATATAATGTAGCTTACAGATGTCCATAGGCGGCAGTAACCACTTACCATCAGATGACTGTAGGCGCGCTTGCTGCTCCAATCTGATAAAAAAATCTATAGTATTTGTCAGGTTATTCTGTTATTTATAAAAACAAAACAAGGGTCTTTCTAAATAAAAATAGTCTCGATACTAATTGTCACTTAATACATCGTCCCATTACAACGCCCACGAACTTAATCGTTTTAACGCAGGTAACTCAATTTCCTCGCGTCTTTTAAAGGTTGTGTTCAGGAGATTATTTTTATGTACTTCTTATATTCTACATTATCTACATTTTATATTGTCAATTTATAATATGATGGGTCGTTATTACTTCCCTAGTATGAATTGTTCAAATAAAAATGAGTTTTATACACAAAAGTTACCAAAACATTTAGGATTTATACAAAATTATAAAATACTATATAGTTTGTAAATGACAAACTTTCATCTTTCTTGAAATCGTTTTTAGGGTTCGTTACTCTAAGGGTAAAATCAGAACCTATTACTAACACTCCGCTGTCCGTCTGTTTGTCACCAGGCTGTATGTCATAAACAATGATAGCCAGACGGTATTTTTTTTTACAGATGATGGATTTTACGGATGATGGATTATGCCGCTATAACAAGAAATACAGTATAAAATATATATTTATGGAGGGATTTTTTCGCTACATATTAACAACGGCAACAGATAGAATATTCATAGAATATATTTATACTTAGTTATTTTAAAAATGAATAAGTGATAATAAGACAAATATTTATGGAGGATCCCATAGAAGAAACGTGATATTTGTTTCGATTTTTTATAGATACAGAACGGAACTCTTTCTGCGCGAATCGCACTCACACTTGGCCGGCTTTTGATAAATTGAAACAAATATAAATTACCAATTATGTCGGTAATATTATCTCGTAAAATGAGTGAATTCCAAAACGGGTCTTTTTGTATTCTTATGGATAGAATATTTCGTCCTTATACGCCCTAAAATTATATTAAATAAAGGTTAATCTAAACCAGAGGTATGTGAGGTAGCTTGACCATAGCTCATGGATATGTATCAAATCCAATTATAGTATTGTTTGATTTTAATTTCTTAACTAGTTTAGATTTGTTATAAGTGACCTCAACAAAAGGATGGTTTTATATGAAATAGTGCGAGCCGTAACTCGGGTTTGGGATTAGCCTTAGCTAACGTGATTTGTTGGACCATGAGGCTGTTAGACTTTAATAATATTATGTAATCAACAGAACAAACAGCTGGTTAGTAATTTTTTTTCATGATCTCGTTATTGACACGAGTTGGAAAAGGGGACTGTTTGGTACATACATTTTGTAGGACAAAGCCTTGACAAAGGTTTCTTGGAAGAACTTAGATACATATCTTGAATTTTACCAAAAAAGAACCTGTTAGGAATTAATTTTTGAGAATCATCAAATTAACATAGTATGTATGTGCTACCTTCTTTAGCTACCAGAATCGAGAATCGTTTTCAGCAAAAAAAGTTAGTCGTCTCATCGAAAAGTTACTCTCGAAAAATGAGCTTGATAGTTTTAACTTGTAAAAATGGACGGTGCTTCCAGCACTATGGGGTACGGATGTGAGCTAAGGAATGTGACCGGTATAATAACAGTATTATAATATAACACGTCTTATTCGCTTACCTCAGTTTCACAGGATTTCTGGTGGAAATACACCTTAAGCGTTTAGCGTGTAGAGAGCTTAAATTACATAATTATCTTACGTTTGATTTTGCATTTGTATGTATTCGCTATTCTAAGGTTGCATATAACACTAGTTGCACCCCGTGTCTTCATTCCTAAAGAAAAGTTCTATAAAAGATAATATACCTACTAATCGTGTAAAACGTAGCCAAAAGCTATTGTTCTTATTTTATTACCTCAGAAAATTCTCTTCAGTTCATACCATATGTTAAAGACGAACATTGGTTGATTAGCAGCCTATAGAAAAGAACAAAAATTATAAACAAACTGACTTACATATAAATAAAGAAGTAAATATTATGCAACGGGCAGTGGTGACATGCTTTAATGTGATGAGGAGTGGTGACAAAGAGGTGTGGTGAGGAGAGGCGAGGGGAAGAGGAGGTGAGGTGTGTTGAGGAGAGGAGAAGAGGGTGTGATGATAGTCATTTGGCGGTGACGTCATTATTTAAAAGAGAATTGAAAATAAATCATTGCTTATAAAGTATTTCTAGTGTCTTATTTTATAGCGTTATAATTACAAATATCAAGTGCGTGCACAAAAACGGAACACGGAATTACCTTTAATCCCCGCTGGTACGGTAGATAATTGAAATATTCTGTGCCAGACACGATATGTAGATTATTGTAGATACAGTGCGTATGCCTCATGAATTTGTATCACCCGAATGCTTTAGCAAATTTCAGCAGCTCAATAATAAGCTTAACATGTAAAGTTATTTTCGTACAATTCTGGATAGTGAGATGAACGTGCCCTTTCATTTTATTTACTAATATTTTATATTTGATTAAGTAGAAATATACCATGCTCATTCTTGTTATAAAGAGCAATATTTGACTGGAAAATGTTTTGTCCAATTCGAGATAGAGCGTTATAGTTTAAGCGTGATCTTTTAAGGCCAAGTGAAGAAATGATGAAATAGAATGCCAATAGGCATTAAATTCACAATTCACAGTTTAAAAAGTATAAATAAACTAGGTATACCTTTATTTTATCGATTTTACTACTACATTTAGAACCATTTGCATACAATGAAAATAACATATCGAAGTAGTATAAATATCGTTGTTCATCTAATATTGCCGTTTTCTAAAAATCAGTGTCATTACAAATTCCCAACCACATTCTTGATAAAATAATTCGCATTTTATTACGTTGCCTGAGCTTAATTAGATCTAAATCTATCGCTGTATACTGAATATCGGTCTTGCTCAGGAGCCCTTTGAGAGGCCGAGACTAACTCAATTCATCAGTTCCTGGCACGTGTTGCGCTCTTTATATACAAATATGGCTTCGTAAAAAGTGTACAGTAAGTAAACCTACACAAATCCTTTTATAAGAAATACTCTATTATTTACATATTGTATTGGAGAACCAATGTAGTTTGACCGGGAAAGTACTACCGCCACACCGATTTCTAGCGTGAAGCAGTTCTTACGTTTCGGTGGAAGGCTGTGGTTCCCGGCTCACTTTTATATGAGGCGACCATCTCAGTCCTCGGAAGTAGCAACGCATCTATGAAGACTTCATATAGAACCCCTGTTCTATATGAAGTTGCTTACAAATCTCCATGGGCGGCAGTAACCACATACCATCAGGTGGGCTGCTTGCTCGTTTGCTACTTCATATTTATATCTGTTATTTATGTTATATAGTAAACGAGCATGCAATGTAGCAAACGAGCATGCTATCCGTGTGGTAAGTGGTCACGGCCATCCGCGGACATATGTACCTAAGCAATTTATATCGCACGGAAATTATGTCTGAAGTCAAGTCACAGATGCGTTGCTACTGGCGAGGACTACTACCAAGAACTGCTTCGCGCTAAAAATAGGTGAGGTATTGGTACCTCTCCAGTCTATCCATCCTCGTTCTATGACCTTGAAAACATAAGCGCACTACATAAGTATAAGAAATACACACAAAATACATAGTAGTGGTATTCGTTCCTAGTCGGCATTTTACGGCTTAAACAAATCTATGGTTCATAGATTCTTCTCAAATATATTTTTTTTAAATATTTAGTAAACTAAAAAAACGAAGGCGTATATACTTTAAAAAGAACAGTGAAAGTCAATAGTGAATGAACTTTTACAAAAACATCAAATTTCCCAAATATAAAATCTAAGTTACTTACAAATGTACAAAACCTATATTATAATGCTTTTTTACGAGAATTAAGTAGCAAACAACGATGTAGTCCACCTGATGGTAAGCGGTTACTGCCGCCCATGGACATTTGTAAGCAACTTCATATAGAATGTAACAGGGGTCCTATCTGAAGTAGATCACAGATGCGTTGCCACTTCCGAGAATTAAGATGGTCGTCTCATATAAAAGTGAGCCGGTAACAACTCCCTTCCAACGAAACGCAAGAACTACTTCATGCATAGAAAGAGTTGTAGCAGTGGTACTTCCTCGGTCGAACTACATTGGTTCTATCACCTGGATAACTAAATTACACACTAGAAATAATA
>DWNE01004276.1:0-15411 GCA_018249875.1 Cecropterus toxeus
ACCTCCACGGTCCAACTACACTGGCTCTGCCACCAGCTCAATGGTAGTATTAGTGTAATATTAGTCTAGAAAGCTTAATTAATACGTAGTTTATTTGTAGTACATGGCACAAAATTTGGCCAGCCCTAACTACAACACTACCTAAAACAGCTAGGATAGCATATGTATAAAATTAACTTTGTTTTTATAGATATTTACATAAGAATACTTATTGCATTGTCTGCAATATTCACTTATTATTTACGAGTAATTAGCTAATAGCAGGAAATTTATTGCATTTCATCTACTTAATAAATTAATGCGTTTTAGTTCTACCTTTTATCTAGATTAATTTAGTAGTTCGTGAACAAAGTGCATATTTAATGTTATAAAATTGTAGCTCAATTTTGGTTCGTAGAATTATGGTGAAAGTAGGTACTAATAAATATACTCACTAAGTCATTACTCAGTAGGTATTTGTTGCTCCAAAACTCTCATTTATAGAAGACCAATTAAAATTGAACTAACGAGCGTACGGGTCATCTAATTGTAGTGACCGCATATACTTTAGGCACCCAGGAATACTTCGATAAGGTAGGACTGCCGTTTCATGGAGAGATCCCGTTATATTGAAATATCTCTAAATATTTTTGAAGAAACCAATTGCTAAGAATATTTTTCATTTTTAATGTGTCCCGCGGTGTCACCTGTAGTTAAGGAAATGGAATGTAAGTATAAAATATGTTACATAAATTTTAATTGCAATAACTTTCGAAATAGTACATTAATTCTAATAATATGAAAATCTAAATGTCTAAATTTTGATGTGCTGCGAACACACGGCCAAACAAAGGAAAAAAATACTTCTAATAATAGAATTTTCTATTATTCCTTATTTCCAGTACCATAGTCTATTTTAATATTTGCGATGTATCGTGGAACTTATTGTATGCTTCTATCTTCCTTCCAATACCAATCAGGTGAACAGATATTTCAGCGTGAATAAAACAAAATGCCAATATATACGATAAATAATATTTTATTGATGTTTTTTTAATAATTTTAGCTTCTTAAGCATCTTTTAACAAACGTACTTTAACAATACACGGGTTGTTTAACAATTACTTATTTATACGATTATTTTAATGGTCCCTATAATAACTGTAACATAATACTTCAGTAGGAATTAATACTAAACTATATACTATTTATAAAATTATCTTCATTCTCACTAAATAATAAAATCAAATGTTAAAATATAAAACTAATACAATTGGGTAAGTTATTTGCTGTACCGTAAATGTACCGTATTTTTGCAATCCGAAACAACAATTTATATAAAAACAATTCTAGATATGTAACAATGTATGTAAAAAAAAACTTGAAAGTTATATGTGACAATTATTTCATTTTTCGTATTTCAGTATAATGTAAAATAATATTTAAGTTAAGTTATTGTTTTCTAATAAAATTAAGGCACAATCCTTTGATATACACCTAAACGTATACTTGTAATAAATACATGAATAAAACTTAACATCATTAATACTTTAGTTTTCTGGACTGGTAACAGTAAAACCTACGTAGACAATAACTGAAAAGCGAGGCGTATCATTTTTAGCTAAGTTATTAAGTAAGTATACATATTTATCACAGTTAATATAAATTATACTAAAAAACTTCCCAATGGATTCCAATAGCGGCGAATAACATTCAGAAATATGAAGATGATTTATATTTTAAATATATTAAACGTATAAAATTTAAGTACCAACAAAATAGTCTTTTATTTGTTAATACAAATGGAATGAACATGTATGAGTGTTTTTGTGTGATGAATGTGATGATCTAACACTCTAAATACGAGTTTATGTAACAATACTGTTTATATTTAAGGTAATAAGTATCGTCTATGTTATAATTACAAAATTCAATTAATTAAGTATTAATTTAATTATCAAGAAAGCTTTTCAACAAAAAATAACCGTCCATGAGGAAATATGAGGGTATGGTCGTACAGTTATGTTGCAATATGTTCTCAGTGGTGAATAGTATATGAATTGTATCCATAGGGAAACCTTAAAATAACTTTACTTCTACGACTTTTTTCTAACATTTGCATAGATACGAAACTCCATGGGACATTAAAGTGACCTCGGCAGCACGACTGAGTTAAACCATTCAAAGTAATTAATATTGCTGGAATAGACATTTAGAATTATTGGTGTATATAAACAGATATAATATAACCGGACCCTATGTAACCATGAATAGGTAGTCTATTTTTGTAACATATTTGCATCCTTATTAATAAAAGCTTAGTAATAGCTATTTAGGTATTGTACATCTTGTTTTATTTTTCTTTAATATTCAAACTAATGATAGAACGGGACGTTTTTATACAGCGTTCAAATATAAAGGGATTACAGTGTATATTTAATGTTTGTAATTGATTGGATCAATACAATTATTTACATAAGGAAGAACTTTATGTTCTGACGATAAAATTCGAATCAAATCCGATTCCAATTGAAGATTAATATATCGAAAATTGAAAAAAAAAAAAACTTGTATGTACATTTTTAAATAGGGCTTGTTTACCAGCGTGGCTTGTATCTTTGTATTATATTTTGTTTGTTCTATTTTTTATATGTTCCAGCAAACCAAAATTAGGGCGTTTATTATTATAATACGTAATGAAGCTCGTAGTTTATGCGCATATTGTACTGACTGTTCGCATAATGGTTTTGAAACGCAATGAAAGCTTAGCAGCTATTTTTGAACGGTTTAAATATTTAAAAGATTAATGACTCAAAGTTTTGAATATATGGCGATTTATGTGCTCTTACAAAAACCGAATGTTTTGCCTGTATTTTTTACATTGACTTTGCATTTACATTGACATTAAAATAATCTAGAAAAATAAATATATAACCTATTTTATCTAAGACTTTTTTTTTCCAGCATAAGTGTGATTTATGATTTCATACAGACATTGTCCAAGGTCTTAGCATCGTGAGCTTTTTACAAGAACGTAAGTTCAAAACTTAATTCCTCGCGTTTCGTTTGTTCCGCCACTAATAAATTAAGACGTATGTAATATCTTTGGGTTGGTATTAGTGGTCTTTCTAGCTGCTTTGCAGCAATAGGTTATAAAGCGGGAAATCGTGAGTTTAATGACATGAAGTTGGGTTAATATCGGAGCTGGTGTAAATTTTTTGACATAGAAGATTAAATTGGCAATATTTTTTTTAATTGACAGCACTCAGTGCATTTCTACAATTTGAAAATATATGGCCAAGTTAGACTTCATTTTTTATCGTTGGATTTTACCTTAGCGCCGATATTAACTCAACTGACCTTAATGGACGGTGGTTCCACTACTCTGGCTGGCGTCAAGTGCGGTGGTTTGGTTGCACGGTGACGGGCGCGGGCGAGCTGTGCGCGGCGGGCGAGGGGGCGGCGGAAGCGGGCGCGGGAGCAATAGCGGTAGTCGGTATAGGCGCGGCGCTTTCGGCGGAGTTCGCTGCCAGCTCCGCTTCCGCATCCCGCTCCGCGATCTCTTCCTCGTCGATGATGGAGATGTCGCGGATAGACGGACGGTGCGATCGTCGCCAACCTGCAATGTGATATACATTATAACTTGATAGGTTGATTTTATTGTATATGCCGAAACCAATCAAAATGGGTTTCAGTCATCTTGGGTAGCTGAGGTCAAGTTTGCTTGTAGACTATTTTATGGGTTTACCTGTCAAATATAAGAAGTTAGAAAATATGTAATTATACATAAGTGTAGTAATTATAGTAAGTAGTTAAATAACATAAAAATGTTAATTAACGATGGATTTGGATTCAGAAGTGTTTACATTTCTTGGGACTACTCTAATATATTAACTGTGTAATAGGAAATTTTATATTCCGTATTTCAATATACATACGTTACTCATTATTGATACTTATTGTAAGGAACTTAGATAATGAATAATCCATAAAAACAGATACAAATTATTTATATAACTTTCGATTAAAATAATATCTCATTCAAAAGTATCTTCCTTCAAATATTATAGCACAACTATAGATAAAATATTTTTAAATAAAATTTACACTACCGTTTTCTACAAGTTTACCATATTTCGTACTATTTCGCGTAGGAAATTTTTACTCACAAATCTGATTGTTATGGTCACTAATAGATCACCTCATTAAATTCAAATACAAATCACAAATAAGTAACCAGATTCATTATCGCTCATAAGAGATTAAATTCTTAGTAAACATTTGTAGATAAAAGGCCAAAGGGCATTCGATAAACACATTTTGTTTTTGTAATTTTAACTGTTCTCTCAACAAGGTCCCAGTTGTCGAAATGTTTGCCATTAAGACGGTTTGTTGGGTAGGAATACTTTCTACTCTGGCTATAATATGCCATACGTGTTATTCATTAAGTGATGTAGTTGAAAATGTATCTACGGACAACTTCAGTGAAATAGATTTAGAAATTACGTTAGACTTCCCAGTACTGGAAGTGACAGAAGAACCGGAGAATACACACGTTGAGTTTGTAACTAAAACTTCTAGCACAGTCGTAAAAAGCGAAGAAAGACAAAATTTTGAAAGTGACCTTGTTGAAAATTGGATACGAGAAATATTGAGTGACGATAAACAACATACAAACATTGAGCAACCGTTAAACAAGAAGAGAGTTACTCGGCAAAGTAATTCTGGATATCACTTATATCCTACACTGCCAACCAAGTCAGCTTATGGAAATTACGGACATTATAATCCAAATAATGCTACAAACGCGTATTCACATGGACTGCAGCCACAATATAGATTAAATACTACAAATCCAACTTACTACAATTACCAGAATTTCACGCACTCTGGTACCACAAACTTTTCAGCAAGTGTTCCAAATCCATACCAACATAATAATCCTCCATATCCTTATTATAATGGTAAAAACACCTCCTATCCTCAATATAACAATAATCCCGTGAATCCAGGAGCAACTTATAATCGTGGTCCTTACAGTCGTCCTAATACTAATTATAGCACGAACCCATACGCTGTCCAACCAACTACAAGACCATTCCATCAAGGAGTGACAAATAATCCGACTTACCCTTCCTATCCTTCAAGTAGACCATATTATCCAGGTTCCGTATATCCTGGGACACCAAACAATCGGACAAATCCTGGTTATAATCCAACAACCCCAAGAAGCCCTTATATAGTGAATCCTGGTTATCCCCAATCTACTAATGGAAGTAATAGACCAATTTACCCACAAACAAATCCTAGCAACACTCAGTCAACTACTAGACCAATTTATCCAGGAGTATCAAACAATGGTTTCAATCCCGGCTATCCTGGTTCTTTTCCTTATCCTGGCAATCGTAACAATTCTACTTCGCCCTACAGTACCAGGCCCTATAATAGTTTACCACCAAATCAATCGCCTTATAACTCGCAAAACGGAAACTTTCCATATAATCCGAATTACAATCTAAATAATTCTACTCGGCCATATGGAACAATGCCGGTGTCACAACGTCCTAATAATAATAGTGGTCCTTATAATTCTTGGAATCCTCAGCCGCAAGGTTACGGACAAAATTCACAGTATAACAATCGGCAAGTAAACAATACAGCATACAATCCGTTAGGTGACTTAATATTACACAATCCTAACTCAAAAACTCCCTTGTATAGACCGGATGGTAATTATCCGAATAATTATACGCTATCGCCGAATCCCCAATATCCTGTTAATCAACCAAACGGCCCTTATTCCCAAAATAATTACCATTCAGGTTATCCCTCTGCGTGGAAACCACCAAATCCCTCTCCAAACCATTATAATGCCGAGCATAAGAACTTTTTCTATCCGCCGCAGAACAATGGGTCCACTTACGACCCTCGCAAAAATCCACCAGAACATTTTTCGTATTCTCATTGATTATATTAAACTTGATTTAAAATTTTTATTTTTAAATTTTATATTGAAATAAATATATTTCATGTAAGGATTGTTAGTTTTACTGTGTTTTTATACATATCACCCATTATAACACTTTCCTACCCAAACTTAATTATGGAACAGCAACTCTGTTTCTTGTTTTATAAAACAAATATTATTTTTGTAATTAATTTAAATTATTTATGAAAACTAACGTTGCTAAAAAGAGTTTTCTGTTGTATATGACGTTAAAAATTTAACACTTTCATAAATGAAATCTTTGAAGCTTTGGTTTCCGCATATATATTCCGCACTAATTATTATAAGAAAGAACGCGGTCAGCACTCCATGACTCACAAATAATGTTAATTATTGTGTACTTTATAAATTTAGGTCACACTATTCCAGTTTGTAATTATTGGGTGATATTACATTGACAACTTTTAGCAATTTTGTCGTATAATTCGCAGTAGACTATCGGATATTTTTCCAAGTATAATCAGCCAGATATATGTTTACATTGACATTGATGACCCACGTAGCGAAGCGGTCTGACACGCAGTGGATTCCGGGTTCGATCCTCGGCCAGACAGACATCTGAATGATGAATTTAGATTTCTGTTCTGTCTTTGTGTGTCCATGATACCTACGACACAGGCGAAAATCCTAGCGTGGCGATATGAGTGTAGAAAGCATTATATGATTTAAGAGTTTCAAGTATATGAGTTGCAAGCGTTATTTACCCTCGAGTACAGGTGGCTTAGTAGTCTTGGAGAGAAGGCGAGGGCCAGTGATGGTGATAATGATGGCCCCGAGCGGCGCGGTGAGCACGATCGACATGATGCACACCGTGATTATTACTTCCGCATACTGGATCTCTTGTGTCATGGGTTTATCGTCCGTTATCATTTTGCGGACTTCGTCGAGCGCCACTGGAGCTAAGGCAGCCTGAAATAACAAACGAGAAATGCTATGTAATACATGTGTATGTATTAAGTTTTTTATATATATTATAGGAGTAGTAAACGAGTATTCCACCTGATGGTTAGCGGTCACCATACCGGTCTGACATGCAGTGGGTGCCAGGTTCCAACCCCGGCCAGACAAATGTGAATGATGAGTTTAGATTTCTGTTCTGGATCTGGGTGTTTGAGGACACAGGAGAAAATCTTACTGTGGGGCTATGAGTGTAGAAAGCGTTTACAAATGCTACAATAGTCCAGTTTGGTATCAAATATCAACGGGCGAGTACAATGTAGTACCTGCACTGTAGCCTTAGCCATCCAGGCGAAGCCGACGAAGATTTTCTCCTTCATGTTGAGGTTGCTGCGCACCGCCGAAGCGCTGGTTACCAACGCGCGCAGCACCACGCACGTGAGGGTAATACCGCTGCACACCAGCATCAGGGATGGAGGCAATTCTGAAAGCTGATCAAGGTTGTTCTTCAGTATTTATGACTGCCCGAAATACTTAATTAAATAAAAAGGTGAAATTCAAAATATTGACGTTCTGTCATTACACTTTCACATTCAGTCAGATTCATGTTTCGGTTATCGTCACGAACGGTTTATATATTATATTTATTTTGCGTGGTGGTTGGTACGGGACCTTACGGAAGAGAAGTTGAAGTGCAATAGGCTGACCGGTCGCCAGGCCTTGTGCACGGAAGAAGGAGGTATTTATATATTTTACATCTGTATCTATTGCACACGAGAATTCAAATTGTTAATTTCAGACTACCAGCGACCTCGAATTCATACAGTTTGTTATTTATGAAATAAGAACAAATATACAAAAGATAGAAATAGAAAAAGTCTGTTTATAATGTAACGGAAGTAGCAAGCGCGTATTGTAATTGTGTGTAACTAATTTCTTTCTTTTTTAACTCATGATTTGTTTTGTATTCAAATGCAATGATAGACAATTTAAAAAAGAAATGTTTTTACAAACTTGAATTAAATATTATCGCTTCTTTGAATGAATAATCGGCCAATTCAAATTTATCCAAAAAATAAATAGAAATTTAGTGTTCTGAGTACACCGTAGTTAATGACCCTGTAGTATATTTTTAATAATTAAAAAATGTCCAATTTTAATATCATTGATTGTTTATTGAATGTGTAGTAGTTATTTGTTTTGTATTAAATGTTGTTTTCGTATGCTTTAAAATTTTAAATTTATATTAAGTACCACAACTTGAGCACCAGTTATACCAAACAGCATTGGCTCGAAGAACATCCAGAAAATCTCAAAAGCAGTTGCCACTGGGTTATCCTCTATCTCCCAGCCTAAATCAGACCAGTTCTTGCACGCCACGAATGCGAATGCAATTACTGCCAGTGGACCTATAAGATAAAGAAAACACTTTAATGTAGTCTATTAATATTATAACACATAATTAGATAAATCAGTAAAACACATTAGGGAGCGTTCAAGTATTACGTAACGCAACTTTTGAACATTTATTACCCCCCATACCATATTACCATTACCTTACCATTAATTTATCTTTATTTTACTTTAAAACTTGGTAAAGGAAAATAACCAGAAAATATTATTCCGTAGTTTTATAATAAAGTAAAAAAAAAGGTTTATGCTTTATTAAAGCACCCTCCCTCCTCTGTAACGCATCGTAACGTTTCACAAAACCCCTCTCCTCCCAAATATACTACTTGAACGTATACGTAATACTTGAATGGTTCCGAATGGTTAACGATGAACAACTAACCTCCACCGCTCCAGCCAATTTCCTCTGATCCGATGATACACACTAAGCCGCCAGTAAGGAGAAGCAGAACCCTCAGTGGTACCAAGAAAGCGTCGTTTCGTTCTGGGATGTACTTAACCAAGTATCCACACAATACACCAAATGCGATACCAGCTACCACGCTCAAAGGTCCCTGAAGAAGAAAATATTTTTATTATTAATTAATTGGTGAGAAGTGATTTCCTTAAAGTAGTAATGAAGTACATACTTTAGAAATAAAAAATCGTAATAAATGATATAATCTTAAAATGTATAATTTATCTATAAATCCTAAAATTTGCTTGAAAGTGAAAAAAGAAAGAGAATAACCACTTACTTGAATGACATTCATAGTCAGGGAGGAAGTGGAGAACATGACAGAGCTGATTATCCCGAAGATGGCTACACTAATGGCGTCGTCGATCCCGGAGACAGCTAGCACGAGAGTAGGGATGCCCTTTGACACACCGTACCCTTTCCCTCGAAGACGAAACAGACATGGTACGACGACCGCGGGGGAAACTGCAGCAAACAGCGAAGAGAGAAGAAAAGCTGGAAAACAACAGAGTTGTTCGTCATTATTTCATTTTGGCTAAAAAAATATTAATTTTGAATATTTTGTCAACATTTTTTTTGGTTTTGTTTGCTAGCTATGAGCTATAGTGATATTAATATAAAGTTTAAAATCTATTTCATTAGAATCTTTAAATTATAAATTCATTTAAGTTTTGAAAACTTACTGAAATTTGATATTCATAAATACTGCATGTAAAATTTTCTCACGCGTCATTCGAATTTGTCGTATATTCTATCTTTGTCTGTACTAATATTATAAATCCGTAGAGTTTGTTTGGTTGAACGCGCTTATCTCAGGAATGACTGGCTCGAATTGAATATTTCTTTTTGTGTTGAATAGTAAATTTATCCGAGAAGGCTTTAGGCTATATAACATTACGCTATGTTTATTAATTTTTAATAGATTGTTCTCTAATAAACGTGGGTGAAACTGCGTGGCTCAGCTAGTCTTTTATAAGTAAGGTGAAAACAATTTAATTATTATTCAACTAATTCAACTAACTTACCCCAATTCCAGGGCAATCCAAGGAGCAAGTTTGCCATGACTGCACATAGGACGCATTCGAAGGTCCATGGTACAATGGCCAATTTTATAACTGTTACGAAGAACTTCTTCATAGCTATTGGGTCCAGGTCTAATCCGGCTCGGGTTAAAATTATAGTTAAAGCTATTTTTCTGAAAAAATAAAGACACATTAGTTTTGATTGTTCTGCAGGCCAATAATTTACGAATTTTAATTTTTAGATAAGGTAATCTAAGATTGGATTGCTAATATTCAAAAATACATTTAATATTCTTTCTTCTTCATATATGTATTGTAGGGATCACGGACTTTTATACAATGATAAGTAAACAAACACATATGGTATAATACAATACATATTAAGGTAATTATTGCGCCACGCGAGTATATTTATTTTAACACAGATGGATACACAAAAATACGGGGTAAGTATGTACCTTTATATCTTAATGAACTAATTTGTAGAACAAAGTTAAAATTTTATTGTACTTTGTATGACATTGAAAAAGAAACCAACCTTATATAAGAACAGACATGCTGATAAGATTCATCAAAGTTGACGAAACCAATGTTTTTCATGATAATGCCAACGATGAGCATGCCTATGAGTTGTGGCAGTGTGGTGATCTTCAGCATGAGCCAGCCTCCGAAGTTGGCGGCGATCGTAAGCCCCGCCAACATGAAGAGCTGACCTCCGGGGGCAGCAGTGTGTCCTAGCACGATCCATACAATAACCCATACCAGCAAACCTATAGAAATATTACACGATCTTTACACTCGCCTAAAAAATGTAAAAGTTTATTCTCACGTAACCACGACTAAAACACAAAGACAGAACACAGCGCAATTGTGGGCATAAGTTTGTTTGACGACCTAGTTGTGGTCCGTATAAATACTAATAGATACTAAGACGTCTTATTAGAAAATTTTAAAATTGTGAACAAATTAATTAGATTTTGTCTTTATTTAAAAATTAATCACATTATTTCTAAATAACAAGATGCAAGTTTCATAGCCCAGTCAAGATAGACATGGTTTACAATAATTCGCAAAGAAGTAAAAATTGATTCTAATTTACAGTACGCCATTATAAATGAAATGTGAAACGTCTAACGTTTTTTTACAAGTAACGTTTTGCTGAAAAATGCAAAAAAAAATTTAACAAAAAATATCACCGACTTCATGCCATAAAAAGTAAAAAATAATTTAAATACATAGTGGTTTAGAACATAACCAGTACATAATACATAGTCCCGAAGTCGGCACTCAACACTCTTCGCTAAATCATGTTGACGAAACTATGTTCTACGAGTATATGAGCGCCGATGTAAATATGAAACTAACCTATTAAAAATATTGATAAAGTTTGAGCAAAGTGCCGGTATGAGGGGCATAGGGGGTAGGGGCATATCTTCTGCCAGTGCGGAGGCTCCCACGTAGGTATTCCGGAATCTGTCTGATGACACTTTTGACAACACGCGTACCACCACGACCTAGACAAAATTAAAGTAGGTTAATAATATGGAAACGTTTTTATCAATTATTTACACATATTTCTATTAAATTGAAAATATTGGTTAAAAATATGAGATTATTTTTGTGATGTTTAAGCAATAAGTACTTATTTTTTAAGCAGATTCAAGTAGCGAATGAACATACAGTTAACATGATAGTAAGTGGTGACTGCTGCCCAATGAAATCAGTAAGCATTTTCATATGAAACGGGGGTTCTATTTGAAGTTGATCACAGATTTGTTGCTACTTCCGATTCTAATTCGTAGATAGTCATCAATGATAGCAACCCCTTTTGACTAAGTCGTAGCAATAAGTCGGTCATCTATCGCTACGACTTAGTTAAGTTGTAGCATGTGCATGTGGGCCACCCTTACCATGCCCTTAAAAGCCGGACATTGCAGCGCTTAACATTGTCGTCATTAGGGGGAAATATATACGGCATAGCTTCGGACTAGAGCCACGAAACATCTACCATATTTATCATAAACGGTGATGGAAGATACAGTCAATTGTTAGATACATATATACAAACTAGCTGTGCTACGCCGTTTCACCCGCTAATACATAAGAAAAAAACAAACAAACAAATATCGCGTGATGTTATATATCCTATAGCCTTCATCGATAAATGTACTATTCAACACAAAAATATTTTTTCAACTCGAACCAGTAGTTCCTGAGATTAGCCCGTTCAACCAAACAAACTCTACTGCTTTGTAATATTTTTAATTATTAATTATATCAATTATTAATTATAGCAAGTATAGATGATATACCTTTCAATGTGCTCGCTGTGATGTGATAACGCCCTCTTGGAGTAAATTGAGGAGGTCGTAGAATATTTCTTGTACCTGCCTTCGATGTGCGCCGGCCGGTCTGTGGATGACACGTCAAGATTGACCACTCAATGAAAAGATACTGTAAATAATCGATAAAACGTATGGGAACCAACATATGCCATGTTATTCGTAGCATCTGTTATTTTCTCGTAAACTAGTGGAAAGTGTCTACGTTTGTATCTGTTTGTTTGTAATATGTATAATTAAAATATAAATAGGTTCTGTTGTTTAAGTAACATGTATACATTACATGTTTCCTTTTTAAATAAATTTCATAAATAAATTCCATTTACATGTGATTATACTAGGTAGATTATATGAATAATTCTTAATTCTCGAATTTATAGTCAATTGCAAAATTATACATTTTTTTTACTTGTTGTTTTACATATATGACACTTTCAATGTGCGCTTCAATGTGCCTCTTAATACGAAAATACAGAAGCGGCATCATACGTATAATGTGTGATAATCTTAGGATGCCACAGTGAAGTAAGGCATAGTTAAAATAATTTTTGACATTTTTTTTGTATAAAACTTATGAAGATAAGTTCGCCGTTGGCGTCCGTCAGTTTGCGTTTTGTACGTAATTTTAATGCATAATAAAAGTATCAATTAATAAATAAGAAATAAATGTATGAGTGACTGAATTAGTGGCGGAAACTTACCCCATGAAGTGTCCATTTCTGCCGCCATGGCATTATGTAGATTGCTTTTACGGCGCGAAGGCCCCTCCGCCTGTGCAGATACTCGGCCATTCCTAAAATCCAAGTAAAGTCCATCATTACTTTTATTTCGTACTTACTAAAATTAAAAATATATAATAAAATATATTTTTTTAAACTTTCATATCTGTAGCTTTAGAAATGCGTATTAAATCACATAGTGAGGACGAAACGGACCGTAGTCAAAATTTCGGCAAATTGAGTTAGATTGTTATAATTGTTTCACACGTAGTGAATCATTTAGCGAATTGAAAATTGTAAATTTTATACTACTAATATTATATTAGTGGCAGTTTATTCCTTTTTCCATCGAACGTTATGTCACATGCCAGCGATTTTCGGTTCCTTGCCATGACTATTCAAATTCAATTCAGCTTAAACTTCAAATCAGTAATTAGCATTTTTTTAAAAAGAAAGAAGTAGCAAAGAAGCATGTAGTCCATCTGATGGTAAGTAGTTACTTCTGCCCACAGACATCTGTAAGCAACTTCATATAGATCAGGGGTTCTATCTGAAGTCGATCACAATTGCGTTTCTACTCCCGAGGTTTTAGATGGTCGCCTCATATATGTGTAAGGGAGCCGGCAACCACATCTTCCACCTAGAACTATAGGTGTGGTGTTATACGAGGTATAAATCATTACGACTCTACTATAAGGTCAGTGTGAAATTGAGATCAAAGTAACCGAAGCGTTCAAATACATATAAGTCGAAGTGAAGATCGTAGAAAGAAGCCTACAGGCTCACATATCAAGATCTTCATTCGAATACCTAAATCACCTTCAAATATAGATAAGCATCATACTTATGGGGCATATAATATTAACGCAAACATTCCTTACATTTAAGGTAATTATTAATCGACTAACTTTTTCCAGACACTTAAATTTTTGGACGATTTAGTAAGAATTTGTTAATACTAAATTATATATTTTTTAATACATTTTAATTATATTAATATGTTTTTCATTACAGTTAAGTGAGTGAGATAGATGTGAGATATTAGAAGTAGCTTTGTGTCTAATTTTCATTGCTAAAAGCGTTACGAGTTATAATGAGGTAGGTACAATAAGTACGTAGATTGTACCGATCTAAATGTTGTTTTACAGGGGGTACCGCGGTGTTATCATCATAACTGAAGAGAAATGTTTGATAGCTATGCCGGAAAAGACTAAATGAAAATATACGATACGCAAAGCTTTAATTAAAAACACACGCTTTTTACACTCATAGCCCCTACACTAGGATTTTCTCCTGTGTCGTGGGTGCCATGGACACACAAACATGAATACACAAACACCCATACCCAGAACAGAAATCTAAACTCATCATTCAAATTTCTGTCTGGCCGGGAATCGAACCCGAGCCTCACTGTGCGCCAGATCGGTATGAAGACCGCTCGGCTACGCGGGTCGTCGATTATGACCAGAATTATTATATAGTATCATATTTAAAAAAAAATAGGCTGAAGTTGCAATGGGCTGGCCACATCGCTCGAAGGACCGATAACCGATGGGGAAGAAAGGTCCTCGAGTGGCGACCACGTCTAGACAAAAGGAACACAGGTCGCCCCCCGACCAGGTGGACCGATGACCTAAAGAAGATAGCGGGAAACCGTTGGATTCAGAAGTCACAGGACCGGTTGGAGTGGCGCCGTTTAGGGGAGGCCTTTGTCCAGCAGTGGACCTTGAAAGGCTGATGGATGGATGGATGATCAAATTTTGAAGCTCTTTTGTAACTTTTAGATTTCGCACATATGTCGCACGCATTCACAGATATCGCTATTTATTTTTTTATCGTTAATAGATGATTTACTCTTTTACCTTCTTAACCTCTTTATAATTAATTACTAGTTACCAGTAAATTGGTCTCACAAATTGCATAATAAAGCATCATTTTATTTTATATCTGTTACCAAGCTAGTTAGTATTTTTCACTTGTACATGGACGTGTTTTGCATTGATTACCTATATAGTGAACACCGAAACTAAATTTCCATTTTTAGGGTTCCGTAGTCAAATGGCAAAAATCGGAATCCTTATAAATTCCTCATGTCTATCTGTCTGTCCGTCTGTCCATCTGTCCGTCAGTCCGCGTGTCACAGCCATTTTTGTCGGAAACTATTAAGACTATAGAATTGAAATTTGGTGTATTCTGTAAACCGCTTTCCGAATTTAGTACAAAAATAAAAAATATATCAAATTTAAGGGGGGCTCTCCATACATGGAACTAAAACTCAAAAGTTTTTTTTCATCTTACATACACGTGTATGTAAGATGAAAAAGAAAAAAAATCTATAGAGAGGTGTTTAACAATAACATTGAGGTTTCTAAAATCATATTTTCTCAAAGTCGATTGTTTGAGAGATAATCGCTTTCAAATCGGTAAAATGAGTGTCCCCCCCCTCTCATTTTTAAACTAAGAGTATTTTTTTAGATGTTAAGCAAAACTTTCAACGAAAATTGGTTCGAATAAGATATAGTTGACATTTTTTGAGAAAAAGCACTTTTTCAAAAACCGAATAACATAACTTTGTAAT
>DWNE01004277.1:0-15411 GCA_018249875.1 Cecropterus toxeus
TTCAGTAGATCCAAAGATTAGCCCCGACAAACTTACAAACTTACAAACTTTACCTCTTTATAATATTAGTATAGATGTTCAAAACTCAAAGAAAAATATAAGAAAGAAAAGTAAAAGTTTATGACAAGCAAAAATAAAAAAAAGTTTGGATTTGAATATATGCTTCAAATTTTTGTGCTAATGCTAAAGAACCATTGCTGCCGGTACCATGCTGCGTTTCAAGGTCTACTGCTGGACATAGGCCTCCCCTAAACGGCGCCACCCCAACCGGTCTTGTGCCTTCTGAATTCAACGGTTTCCCACTATCTTCTTTAGGTCATCGGTCCACCTGGTCGGGGGCGAACTAAATAAGGTACCATAGCCACATATTTTAAGTTTGCAACAGTTCTTGCGTTTGGGTAGAAGAGAGTGGGTTGACTCACATATTAGACAAACAATCGTTAGCAACGCATTAATGACTGACTTCAGAACCCCTGTTCTATATAGAGTTGCTTACAATTGTCCATAGATAACCACTTACCGTCATGTGGATTACTTGCTGGATTATAAGGAGGTGGACAAAGGCCCTCTCTTTCAGGCTCGTGCCTCGCAGTAGTATTATTCAGTCTTGATGACGTCATAGTTCTAATCTCCAATAACTACTTAACATCCCATGGTATCCCTATCAAAATCGACACAATATTGCAATTATTATTTTTTTGCCAACACATTCGTTAATAGTTCAGCCTTTTTGCCACTTCATTGTCGAAAACTATTTGCGTAATTTGATACTACTCGTTTGCTCGTAAAAAGGTGTACTCACAGTTTTTCGGTACTGGAAACGGAGCAAAAATTATCAATACCTTTAAAAGCCATGTCGAACCTTGGCGAATTGTCTCTAAATTGATTTTGAATGACAGTAGAAGGTACCACAAGTCCACCATGGAGGTTTTTGCTCATCGATTGGCATTTGATAATACGTTAAGGATGAATGGAGATTAGGTATTACGGCGTCGTCGATTCTTAGAATAAACTTGTTTTCCTCAAACGAGACAGTGTTGAACATTCAAATATTTTATGCAAATTATTTCGCCTTAACCATTTGTCCCACGCGTAAGGTAAACGACGTACAAAGGTTAAGTAAAAGACAAGAATTCATTGTGTAGTGTCTGGTGTTGCTAGTTCAGTTGATGGTGACTGCTTTCCATCAGCTAGCTTCTTGGCTTTATAACCGCAGAATACTGGCGAAGGGATAAATATGGAAGACACTGTGACAGTGGGAACACTATGACAAAGAGTCCTTAAAGTATGAGATCTTTAAGCAAGGCGCAAAAAGAGCTCTCCGATCAAGGCGGAGATGCATTGGAGATGCCTCTGGTGTGGCAACTGTTTAGAGGCAGCTTTTCATCAGGTAGCTTGTCGATCTTATCGTTAGCTTAGATTGTGAAAAAAATAATTTAATGGTTGTGTGGCAGCAATGCTTTTTAAAGTTGACCAAAAACTCTATTTAATGCTCAGGAGTGTTAAGCCATCTCTGATATACTTTCAGTGGATGTGCTCATAGGGTACTTAAAGTTCATGAAATCATGTATCCAGCTCTATCTTTAATAATGGAAATTACATTCTTAAACAGATAAGTACAATAATAAATAAGTTTCTTTGCAGAACTAATTTTAGCTACGCGTAGATTATTTGTATTTAAGAAACTCGTTAGTCGCTTGCGATGGGACAAAGTATCATATTATGGAGTTTGGTTTTCAAGTGACGCATGAAGTACTGGGTGTCAAACTGACTGATGACATCATTCATATTACGCCCATTTTTAACTGCTCAGTTCTGTGTAGGATATGAATCATATGTTCTATAAACAGCTGTTCAGTGTATCTGTTAGGGGCCATCTATAAATTACTTCACAGGAATCTCTCGAGTTTTTGACCCCTCCCCCGTACTTGTCATAGCTGGTCAAATCTGTAAGACCCCCGTTCCTAGCGTGAAAGTCCCAAAAGGGTGAGTAGGCCTGAGCTAAGGGCGGTAGATTTTGTGGATCTGACAACCGCTCTTTTTTTCCGCTGATTTACCTAAATTCCTAAATGGACGGCACTGAATAGGATAGATAGCGTACAGGCGGCAAATGTGTTAATCCTCCATTGACCATTTGCGTCATTGATCATTTCATCAATAATAAGTCTCTTCTCGGGTTGATATGGGTTTTAACTTTGCCCTTTAATACTATTGCCTTTTGTTCAACATAATGTACGTAATAGAAATAAATATCACTTGTTTTATTAAAAAATCTTTAACAATAAGATCTCTTGATACTATAATTTTAAGCGTATCCTCTATACAAGCTACTGGCTTTAGTCGACTTAAAAAAGGAGACGGTTCTAAATTTGACTGAAACATTTTTATTTAATAAAAACTTCAATCCACGCTTGCCTCACTACAAGGACTTTTAATGATTTGTGCGTGTTATGGCGCACACAGAAACTCAGATCCAGAACGGAATATAAATCTGTCAATCAGATATATGTCTGGCCGGGGATCGTAGCTGAAATCGACTGTGTGTCACACCGGTATATTGTTCGCTCCGTAAAGTGGGTAGTCAAATAAAATGATTTTAGATCTTAAATAGCAAACGACCGTGCAGTCCACCTGATGATAAGTAGTCACTGCCGCCTATGAACGTCTATAAGCAAATTTATATAGAACAGGGGTTCTATATGAAAGTTCTATTCGAAAGAATTTTGAATTAATGGAATAAGTGTTACATTATTAGCAATAATATTGTTTGTTGTCAGTGTCATGGTAAGTTATTTAATTTATTGGTATACAAAATAGTGTTATCTATTTATATATATACAGTGGACGCGACCCAAATTTCCAGTTCAGTCACCTAACTTTTCTTGGAACTGAAAAAACCGTAGTCAGCAGCCAAAACAGAGTGAAAGGTAGACGCTAGTGACTGTTAGGTGCTAATTATATACTCACGGTTGTTCTTAGCTAGACAGAGCAGGTTATTGACATCACCACCTTCACGGGATAGAACGATGAACTATAGGCTGTGTGATCGATGGATAAGATAGTCGTGAAAATCGCGGGTTTTATTAATTAGCACAGCGCGAGACATAATCGTTTGCCGGTTGCGTACTTATCAACTTTCATTAATTTTTTTAGCCGACAGCGTTGGAAGGAAGGTTCTTTCTAATGTTCTTTGAGCGTATGTATGTGTGTGTGTGTGTGTATGTGTGTGTGTATGTACGTATGTATAATTGTTTGTATAGCCGGGTTTTTTGTTTGACTATTTTTATTTACAATTATACTAGTTTTAGCTTATGATGTATGTTCATTTTCTTGGCACGCCCTAAATCATATATGCCCTACATCCTAAATGGCTTGACAGATTGTAACGTATGATACATTTCTGGAATTGTCTCAGCTTGCAGATTGACACGGACCATATAAATAAGGCGGTTGTGAAAAAAAATGGAGAGAAGGGATATTTTTCTTTGAAATGACTATTACAAAAGTATATAAATTACAATATTTTATTTAACATTTTATTTTATTTTACGACGATTTATTTACGACGGCATGCTGCCGTCCATCCCAGGGTCACTTTACTGGACAGTTCGAGCTCTCACTATTGCCACCCGCAACCCCGGAAACTCCATTTTAGTCGCCTCTTACGACAGTCAGGGGATACCGTAGTCTTATTCTGGTCCCGGTACTACGGGGACAAGATAGATAATACCTAGTATGACAAAAATTGTACCGCTTTTGCAACAGGCGGTCATTGTCTTCCAGTACGAATCGTATTTCGCATTAATTCTCATTGTATTCGTTCAACCTGAAACTATTGCTTTTACAAAATAAATCGTTTGCATATTAAATCGATATTCGTTTTGCGTCGCTAGCAACATTACTTGAACTATTTTTTACTTTTACTTAAATAATTTGCGATTGTGTTTTAAACATACCTACACATAAAGCTAGATTCTCTAGCTCTCAAAATCTATATAGCGAACATCGGTTGATCTACAAGCGAACATAGAGCTAGACCTAGAACATAAGCATAGATCATTGTTGTTTGTTGCTCTGCTGTTTTGTTGTAAACAAGCTATTACTAAATGGTGGTTCGCTGAACCTTGAGGTTCCTTAGAAGGATCACAGGGATTCCGCGCTTTGCCGAAGATTTCAATAAAATGTTCGTGCAAGACTCATAAACGCTGTGCCATTTAAAGAAAATACGGTTATTTTTTTACAATAAATAATTTTCGCATTATAATGATGATTTTTTATTAATAATTTGCTTCTCTTCGATGAATATATTCAAACTAAGTACACACAAAATAAGTCAACTAGAATTAAGTATTCAGCTAGGCTTCTGTCAAAAAATATATCATTAAGAGTTGAATTGCTAAAAAATTTGATAACCCCTGTTGTAAACGTGAACGTTCACATTGAATCCCCCGCAAAACAAAGAACAACGAATGAATACTCTGTCCCTGTGTACACCGAAAGAATTTGATAAAGTGCAGATAGAACGAGCGAATTCTAGTCTAGTGTAAAACCATCTTAATGCTGTTTTTGCCAAACTGTTATTTTCACTGAATTTGTGCTGTATTATGTTTTCGTATGCCACAATCACTCAAACCATCTAGGTTCGAATAGAAATTTTTGAACGTTGGTCTCAACTCACTATTTTATTTATGTATTATTGTTGTTTATTTTACATTTTTTTTAGGCTTAGTTTGCTATAGATGTTTCATTTTAGGATCAAGAAATTGACACAAAGAAATGGACATGCATACATACGTACAAATATACATCACATACATATATTCGAAAAACATTAACTTCTATTGACTCAGTCGGTTAAAAGTACTATGTAGATAAACTTAGAAAGGAAAATATTAGCCATCTATAGCAGTTTCCTAAACTATTTTATTTATACCTATGTATATAATAACTTATTAAAAGTTATTATTTAAGTCTTAAACTTTTAGAATTAATAACGTAATTTAGAAGTGTTCAATTTACTCGTAACATATTTTATGAATATTGAAATGCCAGTTTATTTAATAACCAATTATCTATAAAATCATGTAACGGTTAGTTTATTATGATTTACCCATCATTGCATGTTACATTGAAAAGTATGGCCTAAAACGAAGTTTTAAATGTGCTATATACGTTGCAATGAATTCCAAAAATGTAAACAATGGTCGTTGTGAGCTAACGTATTAAACTCGTACTAACGGCAGTATATGATTGCATGCTATTTTGAAACTAATATTTATACAAGTATTAAGTATTACAAAATTACCCAACTCCTTGACCCGGGTTTTTGGTAAGCATCTAATTAAACGCTATTTATGATTTGCGACAAAATAGCAACTCTTTCCTTATGTTCGTAGACGCCATATTAAAAAAATCTGTAGCCTATGTCACTCAACAAACTAAGGCGATTCCAATGATACATGATATGTTACAATCAATCAAGACGTTTGGGCCATAGAGCCTACCCAAGATATGGACATACATTCGTACGTACAAGCATGCATACATACTCTCGAAAACATTACCTTCCTTCTGACTTCGGGTAAAAAGAAAACGTGGCGCCATGAAAACTTCAAACTGTCCCTATATTCCATTTAAGTATTCAAATTTCGTGCGCCATATAAATAATTTACATTGTGCACTGGTCACATCTCAAAGGGAACAATGGAAAGAATAATTAAGTAAATAACTGTACCTTGATTATGGCGCCATACATGTACCTATTTGCATAATCGCGTACCAAAATTGTATTAAGAATTGGTACGTGGTTTGCCTGAGGATTAGCGGGCCTAGTTCTGATTGATATTTAATTGTTATGTTAGTTTAACATGCATTAACGGTTTTTATATCTACAGCAAGGTGGAACGAGTACGGGTTGTGATTAGTGATGTGCCGAATATCCGTATCCGCGGATGTCTGAGAAAGACCTGTATCCATATCCGGTAATTGGCGGATCTGAAATGCATCTTTTATAGCTATTATGTTGTCAAACATTTATTAAGTTGAAAGTAACAAAACAATTAACTTATTAATACAACAAATATATGCAATACATAAAAAATATACTTCAATGTTAAAGGTTTGCGAAATTTGAAAAATTTGCAAATTTTAAAACGATTGCGAAAAAGAAAATCCACTGCGGTATCAATATGCATGCCAGGCGAAATTACTGTTTTCAAAAATCACCATTAAGGGGGAGGACTATGTCCAGCAGTAGGTATCAAAAGGTTATTGGAGATATAAATAGTAGATGCTGGTATGTACATGAGATCGTTAACCTAACATCGTATGATCACCATTAAATTGGCATATCTAAGTGTCGTTTCATGGTGAAGGTTTTTATGCAATCCATTCCGCCTTAACTGACCGTATGACGGCATACGTAATTCATGGGTTAAAGTCACGCGAATGAATGAGGAATCTTGTCCTGTGCTATATCCGGAGTAGCTCAGGGAGAGGGGAGGGGCAGAAAGGATTTTAAAACCCTTCAAATACTAAAATCACGCGTAAGTCCATATAGTCCCTTTAATGTCCGTGTCCCTTTAAAGAAAGGGACGATAAGATTTAAAACTTGTGCGGACCTAAAGTCTCATCAAAAGCTTTAGTGTATATTTAATTTTAAGTTCATCTGTGACATGAAAGGAGATTTTTTGACAGAACCTTTTTTGCCATTGAAACATGCCTATGACGGGGTACAAAAAAACATACATAAATCCTCTAACAGTGATCCCGATTTCATAGGTATTGGTCAAAGTGTCTTTGAAGTTATTTATTCGCAAGAAACATGCATAGCCAAGTGCGGTGACTGTAATTTAGTCACTCCCTTTTTAGGATAAACCTATGTCCAGCTGTGGATTTATGAGAGCTGATTGATGCGTAAAAGATAATAGGGTTTAATCTATTTTTGTGTAGGTAGCAGTCGACGTGTCTGCCTGTTATGATGTATGTACAGGTTTAGTATTTTAGTTTTAGGTGGAGTGTTACGGATTTGATTCCCGGGTTATGGAAAAAGCTTTATAGCAATTTTCTTAATGTTATCCATCATCGTGAAAATTATTAATCTCCTTAATTTTTCTAAATTCACAATATTATGCACTTCGAAAGATTAGATGTTGTGGGATTTGAACTTGGTCCTTTAACATTAGAAGCCGAAAAGTACCATTACGCTGTCACGTATCCGAAATTTGTACATAGTATTTAATATTTTCATTAATAAGTTACTTAAAAATCGAAATGAAACAACCCTATCAAATCAATCGAAAGGAAATTTCTCTATTACGCAAGCGTTTTCACAGTAGAACGGCTTAGAAAACATGGGAACACGACGAGATCTGGATACGAAACCGTGAAACAAAATCGTCAAACCGCACCAACTGCGGCTGCCGCAAACCGCAGCCAATGGCCGCCGATGGCCGCCAATGCAAATAGAACAACGATGGTAGATCAGGTTTGTAGGTGTTAGGGTTCTCTAACTGAATGGTGATAGCCTAGTGATTTGAATTCGGCCTTTCGCATTGCTGGTGCAAAGTCTCAGATCTACGATTTTACAGTTACATGCAAACATTACTTGTGAAGACTTTTCGTAATATGTCAAAATATGAACCAGGTAATTGAGTTGAGACTGTTGGAGTATGGTCTCTAGCATGATCACCTAGCCTGGCGAGAGATAGCGCTTTTCTAGATTATCATTTGCAATATGTAAAAAACCTAGTAAGGCTGTAGTGAGAGTTCTGTAAAAAGTTATTCAAGTTTTGTGACGTGACGTAATGGAGTAAAGTAAAAAAACTGCTGCGAAGGTGATTTCTTTTCATTGGGTAGCCCGTTTGCCTTATGGCAAAGTTGAAATTATCATTTTATCAAGTGCGAGTATCAAAACTGACAAATCAAAAAATACAAAAAAGTGAAAGCCACATATAATTTCGTATCGTATCATTATGTCATAAGATATTGTATATAAAAGCAAGAAATTGAATATTATTACGTAACGTAACGTTCCAGCGTAACCGTTACCATCACAAAAACTACTGAAGAAGATTCACTTAGAAAGATTAATGACTACTGAACCCTTCACTGTTCGTGGACAAACATGCAGTTGGCCACTTTTTTACCTCGTCGCTCGTTGACGACATATAAATTAAAAACGACAAGTCCTTGAAGGCGTCAAGAGTATTCTACTATTCCGTGTACTTTTATGCAATGTTCTAATAATTTCCGCAAAAAATGATATCCGTAACATATTATGTACATATGTTCAAGTACATTAAGTTTCTTAGGATTAGCAAAAAAACTAAATTTGGCATATGTATGTACGTAGTGCGAAATACCATTTAATACTGCGTCACTATCGTAGGCCATGGAAAGAGTCGACGGCCAGTCACCGGGCGGAATATTTGCCAGTGACGTCACGTGCCACCGACCTACCGAGGCCGGCGAATCTATTAGATTAGAGCTAAATGTTGCGTCTGATTCGTAGACGTTGATAGGCTTTGGATTTTCTGACACATTCGACATGCTGGTCATGTTATTGTTAAAGATTTGTCTTTTGCATATTTTTATCTGTAAGCAACTTCGTATAGAACAGGGGGTCTATCTAAAGTCGATCACAGATGCGTTGCTATTCCTAAGGACAAGTAATATAGTAGACGGTACTCGTATATACATAAGTAAGCCGGCAACCACACCCTTCCAGTTAAACGCAAGATTTGCTTCACGCTAGAAATAGGTGTGGAGGTGGTCCCTCCCCGGAACTACACCAGTTGAACCACCTTGGTATCTTTATTATAAAGAGGTAGCAAATAATCATTTATAAAACCCTTATAAATGTTTTACCTTTACCATATTCTTTAAACCTTAAAACGGCAGCGCTTGGCACTACTTTAGCACGTTTTAGTCCAAAATGCATGTCACAAAACTGGTAT
Organism: Cecropterus toxeus; assembly: GCA_018249875.1. NCBI lineage: Eukaryota > Metazoa > Arthropoda > Insecta > Lepidoptera > Hesperiidae > Cecropterus > Cecropterus toxeus. The sequence goes on from DWNE01004277.1 coordinate 8,958, forward strand.
CCAGTGGCGGATTTTTCAGCAGGATGAGTAGCTATCAGGCTGCAGGCAGCTATCAGGATGAGTATCAGCTAGGCTGTACCCTAGAACGGCTGATTTTAGAAAATATCTCTCTTCGGGGCGGAAAATATCTCATATAATATAATATCTGTAATAACTACGATTTACCTTGACACCCGCTTTTTACCCGATGTATGGATTTTGTTTGTATGTATGTTCTTTTCTTTGGCACGCGCTACTGGCCAAACGGGTTGACGGATTGTGACGCATGACATATCATTAGAATCACTTCAGTTTGCAGGTAGACATAGACTATATAACTTTTAAAAATGGCACTTTCAAATCAGGGAAAGACAGCAGGAGGATTGGGGACTTTTTAATATCGCGACAATATGGGTATCAAATGAAAGCTAGTAAAGAGACCAGTCGAAAAATATACATGTTATAGTACTTTTACTTGACTATTTTTTTGAAAACTCATATAAATCGTTAAACTCGATAATGAACAAAAAAATCATTTTAAGCATTCGGGTATTTTGTTTTACTGTTTTTAACAAAGTTAACTAGTTTTCATCAATAAACAGAAACTATGTAAATCTTGACGTTCAGCATGCTCTCTCGTCCACCCGTTATGGTCCCACTGCTGGGCACGGGTCTTCTCTCAGAGTATGAGAGCATGCTCAGTGTACTTTAATCTAATTTAAAGTACAAAACCGAAAAAATACAAAACCGAATAATATATAGCGTCTTGAGTAGTAAAGTTTTCTAGTTATTGTCTCTGTCAAACATAATAATTAACCTCCAAATTAGGTATTATATTCATAGCTACGGTAAACTTCATTAATACCCCACTCATTCATATTATGTTAGTAGTTTTTGTTGAACACTTTTAGATAATCAACATTAATTGTAATTTATAAGTGAGTTTAATTAATTTGAAGGAACACAGATCAATTTGCGGGCCATTAAGTTTTATTAGTAAGCATTTCCAGCGAAGTGGGAGTTACTGTTATGATTTATTGTTAACAAACTGTCTCATCTGGCGTTTCGTTCTTTAACAAAGGCATCGGGATGCCTATTCTGTTAGATATGTTTATAAACTCGAAAGTAAATGTAGCGGTGGAAATTTAAAATCGTATTTTTAAAATCTGCCAAGTTCGAGTGGGACCCGCGGGCGATGGGTTCCGTATCATTATCTACAAAAATGGCAAAAAAAAATGTTTGTTGTATGAGAGCCCCCTTATATATTTATTTTATTGTAGTATTATTGTATTATGTTTATGTTTTTAGTATTTGTTGTTGTAGCGGCAAAATACATCATCTGTAAAAATTTCAACGGCCTACTTATCACGGTACATGAGTTTCTGGTGACAGACAGACGGACAACTTAGTCTTAGTAATAAGGCGGGGTGTTTTTGCCCTTTAGATACGGAACCCTGAAAGTCGATAATAATATAGTCTTGTAATTTCGTGAGTGGAGATTAGATGAAGTATGGCGTGTTAAGAATTCTGATGGTATATGCAGTAAAACACACCTGGGAGATGTCTTAAAAAGTTCTCAAAGGTATGTGAAGTCTATGATCGCACTTAGCCTTGATTTGTCTATTGACGAGATTTTTATATTTGAAGATTCGAGTTCGAGTTGATATACCAGAATAACGCTGGCCGTCCGAGATGGTGCATGCGATAATCGCAAATGCGAGGGCGATTTAGTGTTTATAATGGCTTATAATTTTAATGAAACTCTTTGTTACCGTGCGCCGTGTCTTAATAACTACGTTTACATGTCAATAACCACATCAAGAGCTAGACAATGGCCGGTGATCCTAAATGCTTACACACTGGAGTTTTTGCTGAAGTCTCGATTAGTTTTTCTCATTCGTTGCGGTGACTTGTGGTTTTTATTTTTGATTGTGTGATTGTAAATAGACCGATTGATTTTGGTTTTGGTTGTTTCATTGACATAATGTAACATTTTTTATTATTGTGGAAGTAGCAAACGTGCAGGCAGTCTACCTGATGGTAAGTGGCCACTGCCGCCAATGGACATCTGTAATTAACCCCAGATACGATCAGTCTTACCTGTGGTTAGCCACAGATGAGTTGCTACTCCTGATGACAAAGTTGAACCTTTAATATTCACTTAGTCACTATTCACTAAAAGAAAATTCGCGCTTTTTGAGCTACAATCAAGTATGGCGCGCAACGTTAGTTTTTGTTTGCAAATAATCTAGAAAAATACTAGGATCGTCACCAAGGGGAGGGAGATGGGTCAAAGCTTGTCAAAAATATGTCACGTTCCCTTACCATCAGTCGAACTTAATGCTCCTTACTACTTCAATAAAAGTACAATTTTGCCACTTAAGTAAAAATGCGATAGAAGGAAAATTAACACTCACAATATATATTTGGCTATGATTTCCAATGTTTCCGGCGTAAAGGGTGGCTGAAGGGTGAGGAAACGCTAATGTCACGGATTTGCCACTTTCGAGCGCGCCACCCACTCCCTTTATCTAAACCCTAACCCTGATGGGTATCTATTACATATGGGTACTTCAGACCGGGGGAGCATTTCTAATGGATGTTTTTTGTATGGTAAACAAAATGTAATAGAGGGTATAACTTGATTCAATTGATAGTGTATTCAAAAATGGTGAATTTTGTGTCTTTCTCGCTCATTCATGTGGTGAAGTGTGGTGGAGTGTGAGAACGAGGCAGACAAATAATACAAGCATTTTAGATCAAACCCTCATTGAGCCAAGTTACACGGTCTTTCTGTTTGTTCAACGTATGCGCTTGTTTTGATGCGTTGCTGGAGACAAATACGATTTAAAATTGCACTTGAATAACTAGTAACATTTTAGCGCGTGCCAAACAAATGGACAAACATATAAACATACGACGGGTAAAAAAGTTAAATAGTAGTGAAAAAAAAATATATAGTTTAAATTTATTGTCATATTAAATTTAGAATTCTCTTCGAAACGAATATTAGTTTTTTATTTTTAAATATGTACGGTGTTTCTATTTTTGTTTCGAATTCGATCTTTGGTCCCCAGTTTAAAAGGTCGACATTCGTACAACTTGGATACCACTGCAAATAAATTCAATTTACATTAAACGCACCAGCGGTCATTTTATATACTTACTTATTATTAGGTACGTACCTCAGAATGAAAATCTAGACTTTGCGCTTACACATAAAGGTAGAACCAGTGTAGTTCGACTGGGGAAGTACCACCGCCACACCATTTCTAACGTGAGGCAGTTCTTATGTTTTGGTGGAAGGGTGTGGTTGCCGGCTCACTTGTATATGAGGCGACCATCTCAGTCCTCGGTAGTAGCAACGCATCAGTGATCGACTTCAGATAGAAACCCTGTTCTATATAAAGTTGCCAGATGTATATGGGCGGCAGTAACCATCGGATGGACTACATGCTCTTTTGCTACTGCACTACGATAAAAAAAAAACAGTTATAATGTTATTCCGATTGTGTTCACTATAAGGCAAAAATTAGAATTTGTCGATATGTTGTTGTACTAAGAGCTTTGAAACATCGGTAAGTCGCCAAAAATAATCCCTCCACATTATGTTTATCCATATAATAAGAATGAACGTTATTTGTGTCTGTATATAGCATATACTTGGAAAAATATAGTTTAGAGGACTGTGAATTAGTAATAATAGTTTTTTTTTATTATTTTTTAGATTTTCTGTCTGTGTAAAATTGCATCAATCCAAAACTACTGAATTTAATTTATTACTGATTACCTAATTCATTCCGTGTCTTGAGATAACACTCAGTCTATATTGCATTAAAATTTCTCTCTCACTCTACCAAAAGGTAACTTAGTTAAGTTAGTTTTGCCAGGTGGTAGAAACAATGTAGTTCGACCAGGGAAGTACCACAGCCACACCTATTTCTAGCGTGAAGCAGTTCTTGCGTTTCGGTGGAAGGGTGTGGTTGCCAGCTCACCTTTATATCAGGCGACCATCACAATCCTCGGAAGTAGCAACGCATCTGTGATAGTCTTCATATGGAACCCCTGTTCTACATGAAGTTGCTTACAAATGTCCGTGGGCGGCAGTAACCACTTACCTTCAGGTGCGCTGCTTGCTCGTTTGCTGCTTCATATTTATAAAAAAAAAATTAACAATTTAAAGTTATGTTACCTTTTCAAAACATATTTTTTGTAACATTCACAAAGTGTAATGTTTGAATTCACTCACAATACGAATCTTCGTGAGACGTTGTCTTGGATTTTTTGTCTGAGCCGCTCGCAGAATCCATAATTTAATGTTCTTTACTGACCATACCGTCGCTTCATTAGTGTTAATTTTAATTTATAAATAAGACAAAAAACTGTTGAATATTCATCAGGTTGTCTAGACTGACTAGAATGCATAAAAATTTAGTTATGTACATAAATATGGATTTGCCGGATTTAATATGGGTAATAAGTAGATATTATGAAGTATAATTACCTTGGTGCAATACCCCGTATTGCTCGCCAACTGGTATATATGCTTGTATACTAATCTATACTAATGTTATAAAGCTGAAGAGATTTTTTATATATTTTTCGTTGTTTGAACTCGTTTATATCTAGAAGAACTTGTAAATAATTAGTTTAATAAATCTTTTTGAATATGATAGGCCATTTATTGAAAAGACTGCGATAATAAGTGCGTGCGATATACTTATAGATTTATACACAGATAGATAGATATATAGAGTATAACCTAAGTAATATAAATTATAAATAGTTTTTGTGTAACGTCTTTGTAAGTGACATTTCGTTATAATATTTTAAGGCCTTTCAAAAGCTATTGGTATTGGCAGCTAACTTAATAGGTACTAATGTGAAATTATAATCTTAAATAATACTATTCATTGAAACAAACTTGTTTTTCGTTATAATAGTGGTTACTGCCGCTCATGGATATCTGTAAGCAACTTCATATAATGCAGTAGTCCAGCTGAAGTCGATCACAGATGCGTTGCTACTCCAAGTTGGTCTTAAGTAAGGAGGTAAGAACGAAGTTGATCACCAAACTACCCTCTCTAACGAAACGCAAGGACTTTGCGCTAGAAATAGGTGTGGCAATGGTACCCTCTCGGTCAGCCTTACTCGTTCTTACTTATTACTCGTTCTTACTTACTTCGCCTTACAAATACTCTCAAAATTATTATCTTTTCTACAGTCCAACTACGGAGATACACTTTAAGAAACGATTGGCAGGATATCTAATCTAACATTATGGAGTAGGACACTAAATAAAAAGGCAAGTTATCAGACAAGTTCAACGGGCGATCCAAGTTTTGGGTCCACAAATGTTATATGTTCATTTTGTTGTTACATTAACATGTGCTTGTACATGTGTGTGTGCTTATACATGTGTTGCTTGTAATCTTAACATGTTTTGCGTGTTATGGCGATAGTTTGACAATGTGTTTAATGGTGATATTGACTGGTAATGTCGAGTCCCTTGAATTGATAAGTAAATGTTAGCATTTACTCCTGCATCATGGATACTCATTAAGTCACACATACACAAACACATAGACCCAGATTTAAAATCTAAATTCATCATTCAGATATTTGTCAGGCCAAGCATCGAGCCTGAAACCAACTGTCAGACCGGTGGAGAGTGTCCGCTCCGAGGGTCGTCAGCGAGTTCAATAAAATTAATATTTACCGTTTATTATGCAATTAAAACCTTGGGCTCATAAGAACAAAATTAACATTATGCAGCATAATTTAACTAACGTTAAAATATTTACCATTTATTTCTATTAGTTATGCGATGGAGACGTCATTAAACGCAAAATTTAATTTATACGCTACATTATATAAATTTATTTGAGTAACTGGCCTATTACGTACAATTTAATACATGCGTAATTTCTACAGTATTTTTACGTAACTTGTACGAGTATAACGTAAATCATTCGAGTACATCATAATTTCATACATTTGTGTGCGTAACTTTTAAATTAAGTCTTTTATAATTCTTTAAACCCGACGATAAAGCAGACGGGCTCATTTTAATATTTTGACGACATAGGACACGAAGTTGTCATCAGATGGCATCTAACGATATTGCACTTTCACACAATCCGTCCGTCACAATCCGTTAAGCTGTTTGGGCTGTAGCGCGTGCCAAAGAAATGGACATACATACATACACTCGAAAAACATTACCCTCCTTCTGACGCAGTCGGATAAAAATATTATTTTATCTGCTACGAAAATAATCATTAATTTGTCTGCCACGGCGCGCGTCTGACACATTCACCAGATGGCTACGAGACATTCGCTTTAAGCGTCAATCGCTTTGCTCTACAAGTGTTAGTGCCGGTCCACATGGCGCGTTACGTCAGCGTTGCGTCGACGTAGCGCTGTCGCTGCGTCGTTTTACATACTAATAATCATAGTGTACACACGATGCGCT
>DWNE01004278.1:0-15410 GCA_018249875.1 Cecropterus toxeus
TAGATCCAGAGATTAGCCCTTACAAACATCCAAACTCACAAACTCACAAATTTACAAACTTTACCTCTTTATAATATAGTTTATAGTATAGATAAAATTTAACATTTATTTATACGCATTTATGTTGCGTTTACCTTTTCATAAGAATTATTATTACAACTGTACTTATGTGTTTAAACTAGTTAAATGAACTACCTGTTCTTTGCTACGTGACAAAAAATGTAGCTATTTCGTTAACCGTTGGACGTACATGAAAATTGATAAGGACATTACGGATTCAAAATGAAATATTAACCTCGTATATGCCATCAAAAGTTGGCTATTTTTATCGTTTTTTTTAATTTAAAACGGAAATATGAAAGCCCGATATTTAAGGGCGTAGTGACGTCACTAAGATAGGCGCCATCTTTAAATAGCAAAAAAATATTGAAATCAAAAGTATCCTATAGACTGGCCAGTTAAATAAGCCACATTAATACAATTTTATGTAAATCAGACGAATAGATATAGATTGTCGAGTTTACGACAATATACATGAATAAATAGAAACGTCCTTACATAATAGTACTTTTGTAAAAGTAAGATCCCCTTTATTCAAATCTTTTAAATAACAAAAATAATTTGGCTTAAGAAAATGCAGGAGTAGATTATTCAAAGACTTTATGCTAATTTGAGCTTAACCGCTGATTTATACCGCCTTATCCCATAATTTGCTAAATAATAAATTACGGACAATAGAATAATATTGATGTTTATAAGAGTAGGTATAATGTTTGCGTGCTACACGAAAAAAAACATAGGCATACAAAGGTAATGTATTAAGTTTTTACAGATTACAGTATTCATCCTACATTTCCTACAATGTATGTGGTTGTTATGTCATGTAATTAATGAACAGCGGATAGTATCCAGACTACCCAATAACAATAGTTTATGAGTGTTTCTGTCATTTTGTGTTCCGATATTTTGTATGTTTGTGTAATGTTTCGTTATTAATTTCTTGAAGATAAATAATAATCAGTCACATATATTCCTAATCAGTTTGATTACACTTGGGCTTATCAAAAGATCGAATTTCTCATTGATCTATTCCTATAGTCGAACTATTAAGCTTCGTCAGTAGTGGTAAAGTTCGAGGCATAGAACTGAAGTGTATGTGGACCTCAGCTAAGAAATTGTAAGTGATCCAAGGCTTTTGGAATACATAACAAAGCGCTCTTTTACTTTCCAAGGAGCACGAGAGGTAATCAATATTCCGGGTATTAAAGGAAATATAAGGAAGGGTGAGCGGGCCAATTGAGCGCATTCATTTCCGTAGAAATTGGCCGCACTTGCTATAAGCACCCATACCCATATATATAAGATAAGTACTAAATAACTGGTGTGATTTTGTTAGCAGAACGCATTAATTTGTAAAATGGAATAATTTTGGCACTGCCTATTTATTTAAAACAATTTAACGAGCTGACTGATACGATTCTGACGGGAGTTCATCACTTTACTGAAAAATAAAGGATTTCCCAGGACGAGGATATTTATTATTCCTAAATTATTAGGGTCTGCGTAAAAAATTAAAAACTGCGAACAAATAAAGTTATAAGCATGCGTGTGGCTCATACGTACATAATATATCATTTGTGTTAACAGCTCGCATGTGTGTTGTTGAGCCATTCATTATTATAATCTCCTTTATATATCCCATGAGTAGTTGGGCAGAAATTTATGCTCCAAGTGAATTGTGCACATAATTAAGATAATTACGGTGTAATCACTGATTTTCGTTAATGAAGTCACATGGTTAAAAATATTGAAACAAAAAACCCGATAGCTTAAAACGCTTTTTTGTTCGTAATATTATATTTAATTTGTATGAGCTTTCATCAAAATGGTCAAGAAAAGGTGTTGTAGTATGTATATTTTTAGAATAGTTTATTTACTAGCTTTTGTTTGAAATCCATATAGTTATAATAATAAAAAAGTCATCCCTCTCTTCCTTTTTCTTCTATTTGCAGGCGCCATTTTCAAAAATTATATAAAATATTTCACCTGAGACGAACGTCTGCCGGAGTCGGCTAAAAACCGGTAATAGCCTAGTGGTATTTATTGATATTTCACGCGCGGGGAGGACCGGGATTCTAATCTTTGATAATGTACCTCTGATTATTCAAAACCAGGTACCTATGCACAGCATATTATAATTGTTGACGTGGTAATCATGCAACACCATTGCAAAACATTAAATAGTGTTCATTCCAATTTTACGATCTGAATAGCACATATAGTCACTGTAATCAGGCACAAATGAGGTTTCAAGTTCAACGCTATTGTTTAATGTAGGCTCTAAATGGCTCTATTTAATTTAAATATACCTCGTTAAAAGCCTAGTTTATGGTAGTAACAGCTTTCTACGTTGTTAGTCAAGTAAGGTTACAGTGGAATTAATCAATTTCCTTTGGTATTTAGGATATTTGAGTCAGCTGAAGGTAGACATAGTAGCAAAAAAAGGTTAAAACTCACATTCTTACATAGCCCCTAGTCGGGGCTATGTAAGAATGTGAGTCTCCGTATTAAGGCAAAAATCGGCGCAAAATCGATCTTCCTATTTCTAAAATTTTGTTACCCTCTAAAAATTCATAAGCCCCTTTGTACTATCCCGAATCCAGTAGTGATAATTACTTTGAAGTTTGTAAATTCAGCAAATAATATTATAAAGTAAAAATTTAGTTCTAGTAATAAAATCTACCTATTCATAAAGAACAGTGTCGCCTTAGTATAAAAATTAATTTACGAGTGATGTACCTCAGTCAATACTGTAAGTAATGTTATGTAATTTATAATAATCTATTTTAAGACCCTTAAAAGGTTATTTGATACTTAACTGTTGTATAGTTTAAAGGGTGCGATCAGTACCTCATCGAAATAGTAATTCATCTTCACTTGCCAAGCACGAAAACTTGAATTATACAATTTGTTTTACCTTTCTCTAAAATCGACCTGTGTCGGATAATTGGAGTTAATAGAAATGTGTATGACTATTTTATAGGCTTTTAGCAAATGAGCATACATTTTGAAATCGTATCAGGATTTAGGCTTTGCTCACTTCGTGCTATTAAGAGCCTTAGCATTTTGCTAGGCTTGGAGTGGTATAGAATAAATGTTTAGAGACCGGTACATGTGATCACTTGCGGGGTGAAAAATTATAATAATAGACAATAAACTCACCTTCGGTCGAAGTGCACAGCGTCAGTTGCGGGTGGTACTTGTCCGTGAGCCGCTGTATCAGATCTATCTGCTCGAATGTGAGCTGAACGGCGTCACGGTGTTGAGCGTCGCAGGGCACGTATGCCGCCCAGAACTGATTTCAAAACATCACTTTGACATACATTTGATTAAGAGTCATGCACGACTTGCAAGCTGCGCTTTCTGGGTGAGCTTTCATTCGTATTCAACGTACGCACTGGCATGTAATAGGAAACGTGAGGTAACTTCAGCGGTTAAACAAAATATATTGTACTCTATATTATTTTTTATCGCATTTGAGATATGCTTATCTACCTGAAAATTTCCTTTCATTCACGGGCTCTTCCATTCTACTGAATTGTTCTCTGAAGTTGAAAATAATTATCAATTCTGTTTAATTAACAAGCTTGTCTCTGTAGTTTATGCTCATTGTGTCGAAATATCGCGATAAGGTTGGAGCTCAAAAGCGGTCTTGGTGTATGTACGTTAGCCTAGATATGTTCAAACAGTTGTGGTTTGATCTAATCTAATGTTAAACTATTTTCATTAAGCGCATAGGTAGACTACAATATCGAAATGAATATTAAATTGATTTAAACTAGCTGTTTAACAAATTCTAGGACGAAAATAGTAAGAAAAACGACAAATTTTAGAACATCTAAGTTGTGGAAAGATAGGAAATGGCAGTGCCAGTTTCTAAAAGTTGAATGTGAAACTTTCAACTTCCTAGTTTTTCGTTTTTTGTATAAATGTCGCGCACTTTTGAAAATAGTTTGATACTAACGTATAAAATAAAAGAAATGTAACGAATCGTAAGTACTACAAGTACAACTTAAATTTATATTTGTGTATGTATCGTAGATACTTAACTGATTTCAGTGCCATACAAAATAAATTTTATATACCTAATAGTATTTTACCTTTTTATAGTGGCCTATATATTTTTATCTTTGGAGTTACTCGTTAAAATAGTTAAAAATAAAAAAAATAAATAAAATAGTTAAAAATTTAGGAGTAATAATTTACGTTTTTGATAATTAGAAATATACTTACTTGTGCAGCAACTCTGCCTTGTTTTAGCCGCGGCAGGTCCGTATGGCTCCACGAACTGGTAGCCCATGGTGATATGGTTCTCAAGTCCTCATCAAACCTATTTATTAGAAATAAAAATATTATATAAGTCTAAAATAATGTTCTTTTGATACAGAAACTATTCTTTATAATTTCAATTTACATACTCAAGAAGGTACTTGATTTATTATTTAAATAAACGAATGTTGACTACATCAGGTTAACAAACACGGTGTGGGAAACAAGTTGTTCTATGAAAAACCTCGCCGAAGCTTTTATCTGTATATTAAAATTGTCGGCCTGTGCTTTCAACCAACTGCTATTTTTGCCAATCAATAAAACATGCATGTGGGAACACGCTCGTATCATAGAAAAGCCCCAATTTTTCAACACTATCAATTAGGTTAGTTTACCTACCTAAAGTCTTTAATTCGGTTGTGTAAAAATTTTCTTATGTTCCAAGGCAAATCGTTGTGTCCGTCAATCAAGGGTGTGTCGTGAAGCAGTCGTTCAGCGAGGCGGAGTCTCTCGTGCAGCGGAGCCCCCGGCGGAGCGCGCAGTGCCAGTGGTCCAGCCACGCAAGCCGTTCCCGCCACCAGAACTAAGATTGCCACACAGCACCATCGTCGATGCCACGCCGAAATACCTAAAGCACCGTAAATACTTTTGGATTGGTTTTCACAACTAATTATTAGAAAATAGTTTTTAATTGAAATATAGCAAAATTTTAGAGCCGAGCAAGAGCAAAAATTGTAGGTATACCTACTTAGTAACTTCTTCATTATTTGTTTTCTCAATTTCTATTCTATGGTTGTGTTTTTATTATTTATAAGCGTTTTTCTATTTAGAAATGTTTCTTGATAGTCAGACTTCAGACAATATATTAAAAAAGTATAATTGTATTAATTCAAAATATGGAATACATTACTCTTCCATACATAATCCTACTGGTATTATTGAATTTAAATTTACTTAATCCGATATACAAATCCTCTGTCTTTGTTTCGGATCGGATAAAATTTTTGTTTTAATATGTTACGGGTAGTCACGATATGAGGTTTTTGAATTTCTTTTTGCCCCATTTAAGTGGATCGTGGTCACATGTATCATGTGGTCAAATGTATGAATTGGGCGATAATATTAGACTAAAATAATATTAGAAAATTTTGTTACTCATCTATATACGAGTATCTGTACATTACGGTTACAAAATTGTAAATGGTAGCAAAGCTCGTTGAACCCGTACATCAGATAACGTCATATACTTCCATATCAAAATCAATTTGGGTCATAGCAATCTCCCGTTACGGCACGTCCGATAATCTTGCTGTCAAGCACACGACTGGTGCTACGGCTTTCAAATACGAAATTATTGATGAATATGTGATCGACCGCGATGTAGTAGATTAATCCCGTGATATAGTAGAATGTAATTCGAAAACTGTTTTCATTCATCACAACCTTATTATCCGTATGGGGCCGTCCATTAATCATGTGATGTTTTTTTTTTGTATTTTTAACCTCCCCGTCCCCCTTGGTGACACAGGGTGAGGTTTAAAACTACCCCCCTCCCCCTATATTACGTGTATATTTCGATACCTACAAAGAGTTTTTTTAATATTTATAAAATACATGTATAAGTATCAGCTAATTTTATTATAGAAAATTAAAAACTAAAATAATAACATATACAAGTAGCCAGGAAGGTTGCAGGTTGTTTTTGACTGACATAAAAATAATAAAAGGTATGCAAAAAACTTTTTTGTATCATTACATGATCATTATATAATGTATATTATATATTATATTCTATATTATATTATATAATGTATAATGTGTTCAGTGTCCTCGGACCACGGATAAGCAAGACTTTCTTCTATGCCTTTACGGTTTAGTAATTGCGCATTTACCGAAAGAATAAATTTACATAAATATATTACTACACCCCCTCCCCACTTATGATATTTCGTGATTTTTATGGACCCATCTCTCCCTATGAGACTCACGCTATGAATAGACAACCCCTATGCTGCGTATGTGTATCATATGGTTAGAGAAGTGCAGAGTCTAGTCATTTGACCTGTGTTTCCGATATGGATTATGGTTTTAGAAAGTTATTTTAACGCCAGGATTTTCTCCGATGTTAATAGAGGCTATGAACACACAAAAACAAGTACATAAACACCCAGACCCAGAACAGAGGCAGCTTCGACACGTTTATCGTTCGTTTAGTTACGATTTTTAACTTTAAAATGTATTTTTTTTATTCCTCCTACATTTATTACAAACTTTAAAAAACTTCTAGTGTAACATAATGGGAAACAGGAAAAAAAGCAGGCCACGGTATAATAAAGTTTGGGAGTGTTTCCCAAACTTTTTTTCCAAGCTTTAAAGCATAAACCACACGCAGGCTTCTCACACCATTATAATTAAATTTCACACTATATTAATGGATTTTGTATAAATGGTAATTTTAAAATTATTAAAAGCCCGGGCTACCTTTCCGGGATATTTTCGGATGAAATGCTTTTTATATCCTCCTTATTTGTAAACTAATGCAATATTTTTTTATACTATTGGGATTTTTTTTATTATACTGAAAAGCAAACGAGCATGCAGTCCATGAGATGGTGGATGGTCTCCGCGGTGCTACCTCTGAAGAGTAAGTTGGAACACCTCGTATAAGTATGTCTCCCCTAACACAGCAACTGCTGTTATAAGTTAAAAATAGGTGGTGCTTCCGGAGTCGAACCACACAGGGTTCTACCACTTGTAAACTACATAATTATGCATTAGATGAAATTGTGTAGGATTACTTACGTGAGGAGTTTCCAGTTGCAGTGGAGCTGTGGCTGGTGGTGGAGGCGGTGGTGGCGGGCATCCATTGCGGGGACTTGCACGCGGAGCACGCAACCATGCGCCCTTGTGCACGATCTGTCACGTCAGGCGCAGGTGTGGCACGCTTTTTACCCTGTTTTAGAAGTTATTAGTGCAAGTATAAATTAATTAATTTGCTTTTGTAATCCCATATGTATGCTTTTTATCAAGGGCACTGGAAACGAGGCCATGGAGTTATTCAAAATTATCAATTTAAAAATTTGTCTCACTAAAAAACATTAAAAAGTAGGTCATAAGGGCAGCTTATATTATGCCAGTTGTGTCACTTTATTTTTATATGTATGTTAAAATTGTAAAAATACCTTTTTTATATCAGGATCAGGTTTCTAAAGTATCATGGTGATACTTATGAAAAATAAACGGTACAAAAATATTTTATGTGACAAAAGTATTCCATAATAATTTTCTCTCATTAAGTTGCGTCAAATTATACAAACAAACAAGTTAGTATACATATAGGTAAATATATAGAATTTCCATCTATATAAAGTTCTGTCATGTATTACAGTTGTGCGAGGTAATACACGTATACCTACATTATAACATCTAGGATATAACTTCAAAATCTCTTTGTTGAGGTGTAAGTAAATAGAATTTAGGACATTGAATTATATTGTATTCGTTTTAAGCATGATATTTATATTATTATAGTATCAAATATTGATAGAAACTTACATGAGTGTCATAAAATATAGAAGGAATCCGATCATTGCGTCCCGGGTCGCAGGTGCAGTGAGCTTGAGTAGGCCGCGGAGTAGAATGTATCATCCTATCACCGTCGATGAATGTTTGTGAATCGTCGTCAACTATCTCTGTGCGGATGCTCCTCGAATCAAAAATTCCCTCATCTTGGGACCATGACTGCGCTATCCGATCCCTATATCGTTCGCTTGGGAAATCATTATATGACATCTGTCTCCTTATACCTCGGCAACGGCTACGGTTATCTAACGTTGAAAATTTCATCACCTGTCGCGGCGGAGAGCTCCTTGACAATACTTCGTCGCTATTTTCAAATATCCTCATTTTTTGTGACGAATTCCTGCTTGTATCTGCATTCATATTACAGTTTCCAATCCTGTCAAAACACTGATCAACATTTGATGAAAAGTTCGCATATGTCGTTACACTGTCCTTTAAGTCGTCTTTACTTTGTACGGTTGAAGATGAGAAAATACAACTTTGGCTATCGACTTTCCGCTGTGACTTATCGACTAGCGACAGCATCGACAGTTTCTTGAGAGAACTTGTAGAGCCGGCTGTTATCTCTGCCAGTTGGACTGCGTTTTGATGTTTCTTAGAAATTGCTTCGCCGCCGATCTTTTTTAAATTGCACAACTTCTTTTTAATCTTTTGAACTAAAGTGTTTGTGTGGTCGTAAGCTATTAGCTGCTTCGAAATGTAGCTCGACACGCCAATTGTTTTACTTTTATTGTGTCTTCTGTCTAGACTGCGATGTGATCCGATAGCAAGATTACTTCGTATCGTGTCACGTTTCATTCTTTCTAAATCATAAATATTTAGTGTATGGCCCCTTGGCTTCGGAAGATCTCTATGGCAGTTTAGATAGTTGTTTTGTTGAACATTACAATTACACACTAAATCAAAATCATGGTCTGATATGTGTTTATTTATACATTGTCGTTGAGCTGCTAATGCGAGGCAGGCCTCACAATCAACGCCAAGAAGTAGCTCAAGACTTGTGTTTCTGATAAAACCATCACTGAAAGTCCGTGAGCGAAAATGTGCTGCATGCTGTCCGACCTGTGATTCAAAGTCAGATACAAGTCCTGCTTCTGTCCCGCTTCCATTGCCACCCACGCCAGTTGACTCGTCATCCATCATAGTGGCAGCGTCGCGATTCACTTGAATGACGCGTGGTTGTCGGAACACTCGACTGTCGCTGCGAATCGAGCAGCGCGATGGTGACGGCGATGGCCGTTTGAAATTATCCAGTTGAATCATTATCTCTAGTTTTCGCTGAGTTAGAGATTAGCTTCTTTGTAGCATCCTAAAAATCGAGGCATCTTGTTATAATTGAGCTATTATATTAACATGACACACATCGCTGGTAGGCGAGAATAGTGACGGAACTCAAAATTCGGTCAAATTGAACTAAATATGCCATACAATCATAAATCTTTGATATTTTTGTTTTAATTCTACGATAAATTTCCTTCGATCATTAACGTCAAACCCTCAATAAATCATTAATATATTATTTGGCGATATGAAGCAAAACATTTATAAAGAATTTTAAAAACGCCATTTTGTAAAATCAATAATTTTGAGTTCCGTCACTATTCTCGCATACACCGAATGAATTCATTAATTGTAGATAGGTATCCTACTTAGATACAAAATGTTAGCATTAATTCATTTTCTATTGTATAGATATGAACAATAAAAATGTAATGACAATAATATTAACATTATTAAATTAAATTCCCCGGGAAACAAAATGTGTGAGGTTAACAATTTGTCGCTATTTTGTCGTAAGAGGGTTGGGGCTTTGTAAGGCCGTACAAATGACACATCAAAAGCTCTGAAGATTTCTCAGAGATGAATGGTTTATTTCAAACAGGGTTTTAATTAATATATTAAATAAACATGGTAATCACATTTCAAGTTGCAATGAAGTGCTTCATGTAACGAGTATTTAATAAAATGATTTTATATTATTATTGCGTAATAGCTCTCACTTGCTTTGATAATAATAGACCATTATTTAATACGAGCTTTATGTTACGAATGTTAATTTTATCTTTGTTTTAGTTGTACCTGTATTTTTGTTTATTTAATTGCTTTACTGATGCATTATTGCAAAAGAGCTTCTATTTTTGACTATATAAAGTGCGACCTATGTGCCGGAGACCGCAGCGTCTAACATCCAGTAGGTTCCAAGTTAGATCCCCGACCAGACAGATATCTAAATTAAGATTATGTATCTAAATCATAAATTCAGATATTAGTTCTGAGTCTGGGTGTGTGCGTGTATTCATGCTTTTTTTTAGCTTTGTTTTTTTGTCACGGCTCCAATGAGACAGGAAAAAATTCACTCGTGGGGTTAAGATTGTAAAGGGTGCGTAAATAATCATTTATATTAAATTTTATTTTTTTATTTTTTAAATGAGTGAAATAACATACGAGTATGCAATTGATGTAATGGTAAGTAGCCACTACCGCTTATGGAAATTTGTAAGCAACCTCGAAATTGTATCTTACTTCGAAAATTTTAAATGTAAATTTATTTGCTTTTAGGGGACATCCATAAACTACGTGAGGCATTTAGGGGGCGATAGGGGCTCAATGTGTCGAAGGAGTTGAATTTCATCAAATTTCAGGTTCCCAGTTTAATATTACAGATTTTTTTTGCAACCATGAAATTGTGAAAATCTCAAATATAATAACCAACATATTAATTAAAATGTATCAATACATAAAAATAAAACATATTTGTCTTCTAATTTTAAACAATGTTACGTTCCATTTGTTCTACTTTATCTTCTACGAAATAATAGTATAAGATTCTATTTTACAAAAATCATAAAGTAAATTATAAAATAAATAATAATAATCATAAAGTAAATTATAAATCATAAAATCATACAGTAAATTCATTATTCCGTAGTCAAATTTGCCGTGATTTACCAGGTGGCAGAACTAATGTAGTTCGACCGGGAAAGTACCACCGTCACACCTATTTCTAGCGTGAAGCAGTTTTTGCGTTACGGTGGAAGGGTGTGATTGCCGTCTCACTTATATGTATATGAAGCGACCATCTTAATCCTTAGGCATAGCAACGCATCTATAATGAACTTCAGATAGAAGCCCTGTTCTATGTGAAGTTGCTTATAGATGGCCATGGCCGGCAGTAACCACTTACACCAGGTGGCCTGCATGCTCGTTTGCTACTTCATTCTTATACAAAAATGCTAACACACACTTCGCTACACAAAAGCATAAAGATTAAAATGAAAGTATATAATAGAACTTAAAAGTAATACGTGGAGCAAAAATGTAGCAAACGTAGATTTACCAGACAGTAGGCAAACATTTTACAGAAGTAATTATTGCCTACTTCTCACTGAGTTGGCAAGGAAGCACAAATGTGGAGTTTATTTAAAAATTCATGAAGAGTGAAGCTCAGACAGACAAGTATGATATATGAAGCTAGCATATGTCTCTACACACTTGTCTACAAGCGACCAAATGGACGCTGGGGACACGTTCAATGTTATTAGCGACTTGTTCCCGCTGAAAGCATAGCTGTTTACCTTGCAATGCTTGTTAACTAATATACGGTTAATTTAAAGCTCGTATACAATGAGACTGTGCTGGTACAAGTTTATAACTACATCGAAACGCGTGTTTGCTGTTTACTCTTCATATTACTATACTAATTTGTTTGAGTGTTGAATTGACTTATTAACGACCCGCGTGGCGGAGCGGTCAACATACAGATCTGATACCATGTGGGTCCTGGGTTCGATCCCCGTCCAGACAGAAATGTGACTGATTACTTTAAATTTCTGTTCTCGGTCTGGGTGTTTGTGTATTCGTCTTTGTGTGTCTATGGTACATACCCAGGACACAGGACAAAATCCTAGTGTGGTGCTATGAGAGTAGAAAGCATTTGTTTTGTTAGTGTTTTTAACAGCTTTTGTTGTTCTACTCAGCTCATATTTTAATAAACAGTATTTAATTTACAATGGATGATTATACATAAGTGACATCGGGTGTAACTTTATTTATGTACGAGATTTTAGGTATGTAGGTACTAAGCGAGAAATTGTGTAAGATTAATAAAATTTTGGAGTGCTTTTTCATGATTTATAGTTGAAAGCTTTCAGACACTTGTTGTTAGTTTTAAACCCCAAATGCAAAATAGGGGTGTTATAAGTTTAACGCGTGTATCTGCCTGTGCCTTTGTATGTGGTATTGTAGATCCTAAGAGCATGAATAGATTTTAATTTTGTTTTCAGTATTCCGTTCAGAAAGCGTAAAAAAGGGACTCTATTACTAAGAGTCGCTGTCTGTTTGTCTTTCTATCACCAGGCTGTATCTCATAAATTGTGATAGCTAGACAATTGAGAATTTCACAGATAATGTATTTTTATTGCAGTTATAACAAAAAGTACAAAAAAATAGAAAACATACAGTGCAATGAATACGTACATAAATACATATTTAAGATGTTAATAAGGGCAACAGGCAAATGCTGGCAATAGTTACAGAATATTTAGATACATTTATATATTCATTTCACAAATGAATAACTAATATTTAAGGGGATCCCATGCAACAAACGTGATTTTTACCCCGTTTTTTATAGATAATGATATGGAACCCTTCATGCGTGATTCCGACTCGCACTTCGCCGTTTTTTTTTGCTTGATGGGCAACTTTCTATAATCTATAATTAAAGAAAAAATGTTCATTTGTTTGAACATCATAATTAAGTTTTTGTAGTTAAATAGTTCTTTTTATTTTTTAATTTTAGTTTTCTTTTGAGTTGCGTCAATCAAAACATACAATGATCTAGAATGGATGTTTTGTAGATAATTTATTATTAGAGGGTTATTGTAAATGTTGGTTAGAGTTTCAGCACAAGCAGCCGTTAATTTTAATTTATCTATCTAAAATGTCATTCCTTTGTAACAAAGGTTCGGACGGAAATTCACAAACATTAAAGTTGTCGATTGTTGTAGTTTAAATCATTACGGAGTCTATCTGAGTGGTAAATATTTATGCATACTTAATGTTCACTCTGCTTTAAATAGGACTAAAACTAATTTAATTTATGTACAATTTTAATATCACAATAATGCGATTAAAATAGTATTAAATATAACATTCATTATTAGTTTTTTGACGTTATAATTATTTTGCTACGATTGGGGAAATGATGAGGTCGAATTTTTGAATTTCGTGTGAACACCGACTTCTAAAATCAACAGCATAAAATTGGGTAGCGAACGTCGCAAATTTTGCCGAAAAAGCTTCCATAATAAAACAGTTTTATTGTGTGGCGATAAATTGAAAAAATATGAATAAACTTTTTTTGACTAACTAATTAAAACCCTTCCTATTATTTATTTACAAATAATTAATATAACAGAATAGAATGAGTGGAACAGTAATTAATTGTCATAATTATCACCTGTTTTAACCTGATGGAAATCATCGAGTGAAATTTATATGCCTAAAAATTTGAAATTACTAGTATAATCTTCAAAGCAGTGTGTAATACGCTCTTGGCCAGCGTGGTAGACTCTGCCCTTATCCGTCACTCTTAGAAGATCTGTGCCTACTATTAGGACAAAACGGCTTGCTGATGACTATGATGAGTTAACAAATGAAAATCATAATGCCATGCATATCATGCCAAACAAGCCTCATGATTAGCCAAATTTAAGGCAAGATACTGGAGCTATTTTTCTTGCAAATAAATTGTTATAAAAGAGAAAAAAAAAGATATTATATAAACAAAAAAGACAAACCCGCTGAGTTTCTTGCCGCTGAGTTTCTTCTCAGTTGTGGTCGTGTTCCGATCCGGTGGTAGTGTAAGAAAAAAATATTGTAACTGACAATTTGTAAGTGCCCCCGTAGGCCTATGCACAATAAAGACATTTCATTTAATATCATCATCATCATATCACTGCAATAAGATTTCGTACCTTAATAAAATTCTTGGACACTTTATCCAAGAATTTTAATGTGTCAAATTAACGAAATATATCACTGTGTTAATACTCAACGGTAGCCAATTTGACTATTTTTAATTTTACGGATGTTACCCGTCATATTCGTAAACGTGAAAAAATATTCAAATGAAACCTTATTTTTATGTTCCGACATTAAAATCGGTTCAGTATTCCGTAGAGAAATAAACTTTATTATTAAATATCTTTTCTCTACAATAACCTATAAACCCCGTCCTTTCATTTGTCCATATTGTCCTACCATTAAAATGTGTATCCTGAATAAATAGTTGAAATATTCTTAGTATGTTTGTAAATGGCAACGGATATCCTAACAAATGTTAAAATATAACTATAAGAAACATATTAAAACTTTTCATTCCTTAGTTTTGAAATAGCGCGACCTCTACTCATACTTAAACCATTTTTATTATTGTGGTGTCTTACTGTAGATAAGGAGAAAGTCTCAAAACCACTTACGAAGGTAAGTCTTATGGGTTTATACTACACCAATGTATGTTTGCAGGGTTCAGGATTTCAGAGAAGCGACAAGGACAAGGTGAATGAAAGATATTTGAG
This sequence comes from Cecropterus toxeus, assembly GCA_018249875.1. Taxonomy (NCBI): domain Eukaryota; kingdom Metazoa; phylum Arthropoda; class Insecta; order Lepidoptera; family Hesperiidae; genus Cecropterus; species Cecropterus toxeus. The sequence continues at coordinate 14,493 of DWNE01004278.1, forward strand.
AGACGCGACAGCGTTAACGGACGACGATAAGTCATTTTGCTTTATGTTTGTTTTACCACTCCGAAATGTACAATCTGGCTTTTATGTGGAGTGTTCAATGTTGCATTCATTATCATCAGATTATACGCGCGGTGAATAACAATGGTTTCTGTTATTAAAGCTACGAGTGGCCTTGCTATATGTCTGTTAAGACGGGGAGATAAAAATATTTTTCATTTGAATTTTCTGAATAGATATGAGACGTAAGACCTTACATTCCGGAAAACTAACGGAGCTCTGCAAAAGAAAATTCATTGTTTTAAGAAAACAATACATTCAGTACTGAAAACGCCTTTATGTGTTTATTAATGTTGATAAGCTTGATTAAATCTCGCTCGCAAGATTCTCTCCTTAGTTCATTTAAACACCGAAGTAATGTGGGTTTCATAATTAAAGAAATAATTACAATTACGGAAAACAAAGTTTTTAAGCTTTGTATTTCGATTAAGTGTCTATCTTTACACATAAATTTTGTTGAATTTCAGTCCCAATGCTGGACAGGGGACTCCTACCAGAGTGAGTGGGACTTATGCCATACGATATCGTGCCGGCCAAGGGCCAATTGGTAGACTTATACAGGGTGTAAATGACAGCAAACCGAAAAATTAAATGGTAGATTTGTGACACTAAATAAACAAGAAATAACTCATCAATTTTCCTCGGAAGTTATTGGTTCCCGAGTTGGTCATTTTTGAGCTCGCAATGTATTGTGAACAACGCGACAACGGCACGCGCGTGCCTAACCGATCGCTTATTGTATTATAGGTAGTTATACCTGGCACGCGTCTAACAAATCGCTTATTTCATTTTATTAACTTGGCCCGTTTGTTACATAAGTTTATAAAAAACCCTTAGTACCTACCTAGACTAACATGAAAT